>JAVCKT010004706.1:0-10366 GCA_032273925.1 Rhynchotus rufescens
AAAGGAAACGAAAGGAAAGGAAAGGAAAGGAAAGGAAAGGAAAGGAAAGGAAAGGAAAGGAAAGGAAAGGAAAGGAAGTAATGTGTTGAATCCACATCATTAAAAGCTTTTCTTCCATAACAACAACAAGGAGTTTTATTATAGAAATATGAAGACCTTATTAATTTAGCAGAAGCAGCTGGAAAAGGAGACTTCCCAAGAAGTTCAAAAAAAAAAAAAAAAGCCAGCAAAAGTGCTGAGAAAGATGCGTTTGAAGCCTTTGCAGTTAACATTTTGGTCCCTATTGCTGCTGCTTTGGGACAATTTCTTCACCTACACAGCAGCTATATTCACATTGGCTGAGCTGTGACTTGCACCTTCCTGGAAGCTGCAGTGAACACAGACCCAAAAGCTACGGGGTGAGAGCACAGGTAAGGGACAGTGCTGTAACCCACGAGCAGCACTGCAAGCAAATAGGTCTATCTAGAGCTCTTACTAAAGGAAAAAAAAAAAAAACATTTTTTGTTACTTGAATTCCTGTTGTTTTTCTAGCCTGTGTTTTTATGAAAAGGCAAAATGGTTTTTAGCTTTTGCGAAATGATTCTTTTTATCTTTTGCTGTCTGAGAGGAGTCCAGAATGTTGCACTGTGTTGATGCTGGCGAGACAAATTTTTATGCTATATCCAAAGTCAAGTGGCTCTTGTGGTCCGGATTTAGCATCATCTGGAAGGTTTGAGTGCGTCTCCGAGTTTGTGTCCTTACACACAATAGTTTTTTTTCCAGCTTTTTTTTATCTTGGTGTGCCATCAGAGTTAAATTCCATTTTCTCTTAATCTAAATAGAAGGTGTGCTAATCTACCAAGCTATGTTTCCCTGTTAGATGTCCTGCTCACTGCTTGTACATCCCTTAAAATAATATTCCACTATGTTTCTTATCAATTTCCTTATAGGAAAAAGCTGGTAGATGTTGAGGCCATACAGAACAGGAGGAATAAGGAATTTAAAATGCCTTAAATTCATTTCAGCTAAAAGTTATTTCAATCCACACAGGCAAGAAATCATTCATTCTTTCTGTCTCCTTTATTTTTCCCCCTACCTTTTTTAAGTTAACAACTGAATTTCTCTAAGCAAAGTTCTACAGGGATGTCTCAAAATACCCAACTTGGTTGGCTTTGCGAGAGGAACAAGCTGCTTAACCACTTTACTGAGGCCATAAGTGAGGAACTTTGTGAAGATTGGGTAGCCCGGGGCTCCTCTAAGGTTACATTTGCTGCAAGTGCTTGGGATCTTATGCTGTGTCTTTTCTTAATGTTCCTGGTGCTTCTGCAGAGTAGCTGCTCCGTGAGTAGGTCTGCCTGTACTGCATTGCGAAGAACAGTAACTTTTTTACTCTTTTACATAAATCTAAAGGAAAAAAATACACTAGTAATCGTATTAAGATACCAGAAAGGTAAGATGTTCCCTATAGACTGCTCTTAACAAAACTCTTACAATCGCATTCTTTTTCCCGCCCTTCAAATTATTGTTATTATTTAATATATTTCACGTGATTCTTCCCAGTCTTGCTCATCATTTGGGAATCTTTCCAGATGTTTTAGAAACCTTTCAGAGGAGAACAGGGCAATTTTGCTCTTTGTACAACTGTCACTGTTCAGCAAGTGTCTGCTGCCTCTATACAGAGAGTTCTTTGCCCTCTGAAATGGGAATTTTCCAGGATTGTTTTGTTTCCTGGAGATGGTTAAAAGTTTAGCTTGGAAATAACATACTGTTCTTGTCGCTTTTCACTAGGTTTCCTGTTTTGATTGGGGGGTTTCTTTGGCAATCAGAGTTCTGCGCTTTCCAATAATTTTTATATCACCCAATTAAAGCCTCTCTTTGGGCTGATACTATATCCACACAAAATGCACTGCTTCTCTTACTGCCCAAATTTTAAATACATTAACTCCATTAACTTTTCCAGGAGTGATCCGTGGAAGAAATTCTCCATTTAATGCTTTGATAGCGATACCGTTCTGGAAAATGTTTTCTGTATTTGTTTATGGAATGCATTAAAAAAAAAGTTTGCCTGTAAAATCAGATCTAATATGTTATCATCGATTTCCATGTTTTGGAAAAATGCAACTGTAAAAAATTAATTTGAGGCAATGCATGAATATAAAATAAAACCATAAATTTACTCCAGGAAAAAAAAAATCTGCTATGCATATTTTAGCATAAATTCAGTGTTATAATAAATAGTAATGATAAAAGCAATGACAGGCATTTTGGCTCCTGACAGCTATCTGCAGATCATGATAGTTTAGCCCACCAAAATTAAAGCATTAATTCTTGTTTTTCAGTGAACAGAGAGCAAAACGGAGCCTGAACGAGTGTAGAATAAACACTTTTAGGACAGAGGCCAAGATGTGAGTGATTTGGGGAAGGCTGCTGCAAAAAGTTGCCCATGTTGCTGCAAAAATCGCTCTGAAGGGCAATAGTGCACGGGGGCCAGTGGGCACCTCGTGGACACGCTGCATATTCAGCATCTGCACATGCTTTTTCCCTTTCCAGACTGCTTGGGAGCAAAATATGGTTGGAGTAAAATAGGGTTTCGTCTTTTAATTTACTGATTGGATTGGGGGAAATGTTACTGTTACTCTGCTCTCCATCCCTCCCTTCCCGTCTTTGCTCCGCTTTTCATTCCTCCTTTTTGGCAGGAGATACTAGAGGAGGGAGAACGCTGCTCATCTGGTGTATTTGAGGTGAATCTCCAAGGCGAGGGGAAACCCTGCGGATCGGGAATTCAGGACCTGGTTTCCTCCTTCCCTGTAGGTTTCCTGGCTGTCAGTTATCAGCACTCGTAGCCGGGTGGCAGATTACTGGGGGTGGCTCGGGTGCCTCCTCGCAGCTGCGCGGAGGATTCCTGAGACGCTGCGTTTGCAGATGGGGGAGCAGATAGGTCTGCAGTGGATTTAGGGGCATATATTCTCCTCAATTATTTTTTTGCTCTTTCGATTAACACCAACCTGCTTTTGGCTTTCTGTAGGAGAAGATGTTGGCCCCGTCTTACCATTTTTTTGCTTTAGAAAACCTCACACCGAGGCTTAGCAGTTAGAGCAAGAAATTGCTTTCACGTTTAGTGTTCCCATAGATTTTGCCCACTGGCTTCTCATGACTCTTCATTACTGTGCTTGGTCAGTATTCAGAAAACTATATAATTTCTCCTTTTATTTTTTAAGTTTTGTTGACAAAGAGAACTTGTGCCCAAGAACTTTTGTGAATCACGGCCTGACGCATTTTCTTAGAAAAGCATCCTGAATTTAAAGCATTCCCTTCGGTAATGAAACCGAACAACTTAATATAGTTAATCACCCCTGGCACTACCTGTCGAAAACAACGGGAAAACAATAGATGCTAAATTTTGGATTGCCCAACATCGGTATGAAGCTCTCTCCTTCCAAAAAGCAACTTCACTGCAAGCATGCATGTATTATGTAAAGGCTGCGGATGGAAACAGGCGGTAAAAGGACATTTGGGATTCAACATTAGCATTAAATCTTCATCATTTGCATACCCTTTTCAGCAGGCAAGTCGCTAAATGTTTTTGCCTGGCTTGAATGTATGGTAATGCTGCCCATCCTTGATAGTGCTTTTGTTTTTTTGCACTTAAGTACATTTTTTTGTTATTACATTGAAGTGGATTAAGGTAATTTTGACACCTCCACTTCACCTTGGCTTGCAAAAGTTTCAATGCGTCTCCAGGGGATGTTCACCTGCTGCCTACTGCGCAGTGGTCTTTGGGGAGACAAAAATAATTAAAAAAAAAAGATTTGTTCAAATTCAATTTATGTAGGTTTGACATTTAAATAAATAATGTTTAGAAAGAGATGTGTGGCTTCTCAAAAAGACCTGCTTTGCGTGTCCTCACTTCTGCTCTCTGAGAACAACCTATTTTTCGGGCCACGGTTGAACTGATATATCCCAGCTTTGCAGATGTGAAACCTCTCCTCGCACCGAGAGGTAACAAATAAACAGGCAGTGCGGATGATTAGGAACCGAAATTTCACCCAAATTACCACAGCTTGTAGGTCCTGAGGGTTTGCACCTTGTTTTTAGCATCCTGGTTTCCAACCTCGGATCCCGATAGAGATCACAGGAGTCAGGATCCGTCTCCAAGCCCGTCCCGCGCTGCCATCTAGACGGGTCCCGGACAGACCGACGCTGCTCACGAGATGCTGGGAACGGTCCCGTAACCCACAGCATATGCAAAAACCTGCCTGTATTTAAGTTTAGACCCTGAACATTGCCTATCTTTTGTAAAATATGTTGATTTAAGGGTTTTCACTAATACGTGCGTATTTCTTTTTAATTCCTGCTTCTCAGGTGAAAGCAGGAGGACCCCTGCTTTCAGAAAGGCCTCTCTGCAGGGGGAGATGCCGGTGAGAAAGTCGCTCGTGCCGCTCACGTCTTTTGGCAGCACAAGTTTTTCTGTAGCCGTAAAATTATCCGAGCTCATCTCAAATACCCGGGCGCCCGCGGCGCTGCTTTTTTGCAGGTGACAAAAGCTGCCAGGTGAGGGAATTGCTACGGAGCTGCTGAAGGACTGAGAAATTGGGGGACAAGGCAGAGCTCAAGTTTTCAAAAGTGGTGGTTTTTACTAGTTAAAATTCTACAGAGACCTCTCAAGGAGATTGTGAAACCAGATTGTAAAAAATCCTCTCTCTCGGGAAGAGTTCGCTCGGTCCTTTTAAAATGATGGCAGCATCTGAAGCATTTGAATTTGGGTTGTTTTCCTGTTGAAGTGAACAGGAGCAGCAAAGACAGTGTCTGAATTCCATTCTGCCCATCTCGGTGGTGCCCAGATCTCTGTCATTTCCATGTCTCTTTTCCACTCAAGGCATCAATAATCAGAAGTCTGAAAAATTTTGGTCGACTTTTGTTGGTGATTAAAGCAGCGTTTTGTTGGATATTATGTTGGAAGGCATGATATTTGGGAGTATTAATTATATGAAAAAAATGAAGTTTCATATTGAAATGAAACTGCTTTTTTTCTTTCTTTTAATTTGGTTTAGATCATTTCCTAGCCCTTTTATCCCAAGGGTGTTCGTCCATTTACATGTATAACAACACGCAGCCAACCTAAGTTAGATCTCAAGCAGGATCCTAAAAAAATTTAACCGTCAGCACGGTTAAATCCACATCCTCGCTCCATGGATCCTGCGAGCGAGGTTGGAACAGTTCAGACCTCGGCCGCTTCTCTCTGCCCTCCGTATCTTTGAACTACGAATGATTTGGAGAAAGATGAGTTGCAATCTCATGCAAACAAAATGTGCTATTCCCATAAAGCCTGTGGATATTTGCCTGAAGTCACTGTGCAATTTTCCACAGAATTCCACAGAATTCATCCCAAAATGCGTTGCTTGGGTCGGGGCTCCCCTTTGCCGCTTTTGCAGGAATCAGACATGAAGAATTGGACATTATTTGGGATGCATCAGTAGAGGGCACTGTTGTAACATTAAAAACACTTGAAGTCTCTCCGGCTTTTCTTGAATTTTTTTTTTTTTTTTTGGAAAGTGTTTAATGTTCTCCATGTAATTAAATTCAGTTCCCTGTATAATTAGCAATGGAGCCTTATTCTTTGTGCCACTGCTGTGGATAGTGTTATTTTTTTTTGTCTCTATTTGCCTTCAGTCAAAGCAAAATGTCGTTGCCTATCAACGCGGAGAAAGTTTTATTGCTATCGCTCCGAGCTGAGCAGTATTTAAAGGTAGAAACACAAAACGCCGGGCTTGGGTTCCATTTAGGTGCTCGGTGTAAATAGGAAACCTTTAAAATTCCTGCTTGTGGCCCGGGAAATCATGGAGTTAATGCACCACAATGATTTTACCAGTGGATTGTTGGATTGTCAGTATTTGCAGGTTGCTAAAAATACAGATATGCAAACTTGTAGTATTTAATTATGGGGAAAAGCTATTGATTTTATTTACAGGGGTTTTCTTTCTTTGTTTCCCGCTCTATCTTTGTGAGAAGTTGTACCCTATTGGTGCCGTTCAGCGTATTGAAATATTAATTACAGAGTGTTCGGGCAGAGTTATATTTCACTCAGTACAGATGCAAAGTAATTATGATGACCTAGAACTAGTTTGCTTGTCCAAATACCTGTAAACACCCTGATTTTTTTTTCCCCTATAATTTATGAAGACCATCTAGAAAACATTGTGGCAGAAAACAGTAATTTTGCGAGACCCTGGAGATCTTAACACTCGTGTTACATTTGGGATGCTCTTACCGGTGGCAAAGAAAAGGGATTTGGAAAGTGAACGTCTATTAATATTCTGTTACACTTGGCTCTTAAACTGGGAGACATGAGCGGAATTAACCCTAAAAACCCACGGTTTAGTTTTTCTCCCCGATCTTGTCTCTTTGTGGAGGCAGCGGCCAAGTTCTCCAAGGGACCCAGAGAAGTTCTCAGGCACTGAGGGCACGTCCTGCCTGGTGGGACCTTTATCTGTTCATTTTGAGAAGAAAAGCAAAATAGATAAAAATGCAAAAATCCATCTTTTCACAAATTGCCACCTCAGAAAGAGCTGCAGAGGAGTGGGGGGCTTTTTTTTGCAGTGGACAAATGTTACTTAAGTTAGTGGAGGTGGAGTGGAGGTTACAAGGACAGGGAGCACCCAAAGCGTTGGAGAGACCCGTGCGGCTCCGGGCTTTTCCAGGGGAATCCCAGAGCCGGAGCTTCATCCCCTGGAGGGGGCTTGGAGGACCTGGGATGTGGCTATTAAGTTGCAGGGGGTTTTGCTTTGGCTGCAGCCCCTGTGAGTTCCCTGCACAGCAGGTTGTGCTGCTCCGACCCAGCGCTTCCGCAGGACTAACGCCGATCCCGAGGAGACTCGGATCCTTAATATCCTTGGATTTTGTTTTTTAAACCTTCCCATCGTGTCCTATTTACGAGCATCTCCTTGCATCTGCTACAGGGGCTAATCCTGGAGGGGATGCGCATTTCATCCGAAGCATCCCCACCACCGGAGCGCTGCTCCGGTGTCATCTCCGGAGCTGTTATCTCCTGCGTGTTTTCCCCTGGAGAGGCTATCGCGGGGTTTTTAGCCCGGGCTGCTTGTATTCGACAAGGTCAAGATAAGTTTTATCTCTCCAGATAAAGTCGAGCGCATTAGGATCGATGCGGTTACAGTAAAATACATTGGCAATATTTATTGCCAGGGTCTTGATGAATTTTTTAAAGCCCGGCAGGATCTGGATGGGGGGCATGGGGATGCCCTGGACTGCCCTAACGAGGCCTGTGCAATTATGAGGATTATGGACTTTTTAAAAACAAAAAAAAAATGTACAACTCGGGCTTTTAGCAGAGGCAGCTCTTAATGCTCCTCCACCCTTAAATCCAAACAGATTTGCAGTGATCGAAATATGCCTTTAATTTCTGATCACATTGATGCCCTCATAGGGTTTGTGGAGCCTTATCCCCACATTACCTTTCGCAGTGGCAAAGTTGCCCTATTTTTAGCACACTAATAATTTTTCTCTTAGATTTTTACCTTCCCTTTTTTTATTGACAAGATAATTGTCTTTGTTTTGGCTTTGGCAGCGGAGCTTAGGCCAGTTTGATTTGCGATGCGCATTTCCCTAGGTACATATTTATGCAGTTAAATCAATAAGTATTTCATAATCTCTCTAAATACTTATGTAACTTAATAATTCCAGCCATTATGATGCATTGACTTAAATATGTATTTTATGTAGGGGCATTTAAAAATGCAAATTATAGGGATTACTTTCCTTCAGGCTTTGTATTTTTTTTTTCTGTTGCATCAGATAGAGGGTAAGAAAATTAACCCGCAAAAAAAAAAAAAATCCTACTAAAATAATGCTGAAGATGTGACTTATATCCGGTAAAGATAATTTGTTGATAAGACTGCAGGGGCTCCCGCTAACTCATTTTGCTTTCTCTGTTTTCTGCAGTTGCTCTTTTAAGCCCTGTGACGCAGGACACGGCAGCAGGACTAAGTTAAGGAGAAAGTTTCAGCCCTCGGCTGCAGTTGCCAATTTTTGAGTTTTTGCCTTAAAAACCCCATAGCTTGCTTGGGTGGATGTATTTTCTACCCCTCCTGGCTTTACGGTAGCCTAGGATGATTTCTCTTTTCGATACTTAGAAATTAAAAATCGGGCTCTCTGCTGGCATGTTCGGAAGCGTCCGCGTGGCCGCTGCCCGGCTTCACCGCGGAGGTTTGATACCTGACACTTTTAATTTAATTTAATTAGGGAGGCAGAACCCCATCTTCGTGTTCATTAAGGGGATTATTCATCAAAGTTATTGCTTCCTTGATGGCGAATAACAATATCGCTCGCAATGGCTGATGTTGCTCTCATAATTATATTACTTTCTGCTGTTTTTATCTCCAGGGCTTTGTATTTAGTCTCCCTATTTAAAAAAAATAAATAGAGGGAAGCAAAAACTTCTGGTACAGAGAATCACGAAGACCACATTTGTTTTATTCTCGCAGCTTTATGTCATGTAGCTGTTGCATTTAAATTTCCTCTTTTTTTCCCCAGCTTTTTTCTTTTATTATTCTTAACGTTTTTCCAAGCTGGCTCTTTGAATACTTGTATTTCTTTCAAGCTGAGCTGCACCTCGACTCAGGACTCGAGGCTTCTGGCTGCCTGATTGGAGCCGTGATCCAGCCCCGCCGCGGGAAAACCCTGCGGAGATCCCGGCAGCAAAGGAGCCGCTGCGGAGCAAGGGATCGAGGGGCTTTTCCGCAACGGAGTCGCCACCTAATGTAAAATTAATAAGGGAAGTGGGGGGGGAGACTGTTTGCAAAACTTATCTGTTGCAACGCAGTCCTAATCAAATATTCCGTGGAAAAAAAAAAAAAAAAAAAGACAGCTTTTAAAAATAGAACAATTGCCCTTTGAAAACATTACTAGTTTGGTTAATTTACCCCCAAGTATCTGGTGTCTGTGACTCAGGAAAAACCCTTATCTGCCAAGGAGGGGGTGGAAAGAGCATGCAGAAAAGGTGACAAGTTTTCACCTCTTTCCTCAGAGAACATTTTAATTCCGCTTTAATCAGCTTGCCAATAAAGGAGTACTTGGCTTTCAAGGGGAAACAAATCAAAATATGCGTTTATCAGTCACGAGGCAGAATTCAATCGCTCACAACCGATGAACTCCAAAAGGAGCGAAACTAGTAGCATCATGCCGCCTCGGTGCCTCGCTTTGTACCATCAAAGGGCTGGCACTATCTTTTTCTGCCACATCCACTGTTTGTCTATCATCCCTAATTACGGCCTTTCAAAAGAGACGCTTCATAATTGCTGTTAATGGTTAAAATTAAAAAAAAAAAAAGTCTTTTTTTTTTTTTTTTTTTTTTTTTTTTGCATCTAGATAACCAAACTAGGGCTCTGCTGCATATAGATTGGTATTTTCTGTGCCTGCCAAAATATCTTGAAAAGCCCTAGCCGGGGACGAGGCAGAGGGAGGCAGCAGCGATGCCGAGGGGCGCTGTCATTGCAGTAACACAGGGCTCCTCGAAGGCCATGGCACGGGCCGGCCTTATTAAAATAAACTTTATTTTCCACCGGGAAAGGAGGCTTTGGGGTCATGTTGCAGGTGGGCTCCTGTTTCAGCCTGCTGTAGCTGAGACGGAAGACTGGAGTGGAGAAAAGTAGGGATTTTTTGCTTGTTTAGTGGGTCTTTTTTGAGTCTTTCCGAGCCTTGCCTCGCTCCAGCTTGCGGGTGTAACTACCAGTGCACCGAGGCGTTTCGCCCTTGCATGGTTTGCATCTCGGTGAGGGTGCAGAGAATTTACCCCAAAAAGGGGTAAAACTCTGCTCCCGCTTTACCGTGCTTTGCTCCAACCTCCTTCTGTCCTGGCAGGGAGCGCTGCCGAGTTGGGAAGCAAGAGCCGAACTCTCCTTCCGTTTGGGTGGGCTGTTTCTTCACGGGTTTGGTTTTGTTTTCCCACCGTTTCTCATCCTCCTTTGCTTTCTTTCCCTTGCACACCCCCTTTCCAAGGGGACTTTCCCCCACAACCAGCATCGCCCGCCAGGGCCAGCGCCTCGGCAGCACCGGGGCCTCCGCTCGGGATCGCGGCCTTATCCTGACATTGCCTGTGTGAAATCCCCACCTCTATGTGAAATCACACGCCAGAGCTCCAGGATCTGACCTCTAGTCCCTCCTTTCCCCTTCCTCGGGCTGCACAGGCTCTCGCTTGTGCTGGCCGGGCCTGGGGAGCCTCTGCTTCGCTCCATCCCACTGAGCTCCATCCTCTCACCTCCTGACCTCCTCTTCCTCTCGCAGGAGTCAGGGGCAAATCAGCCACCCTGTATTTCTTTTTCTCTTTTATGGCTCTTTTCTAATAGCATATTAAAAACAAAAGCTTAATAAAAAG
>JAVCKT010004706.1:11248-35389 GCA_032273925.1 Rhynchotus rufescens
CCCAGTTTCTGGTTTGGCGGACAGCATTTCTGACACTGTATCAAATAAACCAATGAAGTATGTATAATCGCTTTAAAAAAAAGCTTAATAAAAAGTTTACAAAAATACTTTTATGGTTGCAGGTAACTATTTCAGAATTATACCCTGTTTTCACTTAAATAACCAATTGACTTTACAAGCAGTGGATATTACAAAGCTCAGAAGTTTTTAAAATAAGAGGGGTTTTTTTAAAGCCTGATCTTAAACAGCTATAAAGCTCTACAAAGCCTTGCATGAAGCTTGTTGTATTTCCTCTATGCTCTGTATAGCCCATATAAGCATCTGCTTTTGTGCTTTTGTCATGGATACTATATATAACTCACACTCTTAAGCAATGCTTGGGTTCTTGCTTTTTACACACAGTTTTCTAACAATGTACTGTACTGAAGAAATATTTATATAGGGAAAACTAGGGAAATGTTAGTTTAAAAGGTCTGTACTGCAGCGTGTGAATGCTGTGAACCACAGAGTTTATGATTAGAAAAGTGATAAATAGTAGACAGCCCTAAGAAAGGTGTAGGGCATGAAGGAAAAAGCGGAGGAGAGCACGGAGTAAAGAATGAGTCAGAAGCTGACAAAATTCTCCAGAATTTGGTAGTTAACAGAAATGAGAATCGGAGTTTGCAGGAATGAGGATGCCAGAGATCCTTAACTTTTAAGAATGCAGAAATCCAGTTACTGTCACGTTGGATCTATTCCCTGGTAAAGGATTTGGTTCCCTATCCCAAGTATAGTAGGTCAGTTCCAAATATATTTGGTGACTTGTCCTTCAAAGGACACTTGGGAACCATCCTCTCCAAAGAGAAACTTTATTTTCCTGTACCTTTCCCTGTAAGGCTTGTATCCTGAATCCTAAGGACTTGGCATCTTTCTTTGTTACGATTGCTGTGGCTAATCTTATTAATTGTATAAAATTATTTCCAAGCTTTTACTGAACTCTGTAGCTTCATGGCAAGAGATTTCCTGGACTTCATGGTAAAACATTGGTGAAAAGGGGGGAAAAAATTAAAGATTTTTAGAAAAGATGCATTTTATGCATTCCTTACTCCCTGATAATGAAATACCTGATTTATCTTTCTCTCTAACTTCACTCATCCTATCTCTTTTTTTCTTTTTTTTTTTTTTTTAACAAGCAGGAAAGGTGACCAGATGCTCATATCACAACTTTGCCCAGTAAATTCTGCTCTTGCAGCTCTAATTAGCGCTATTTTGCTGCCCTGTTATGTAACAGCCTATTATTATTATTATTATTATTATTATTATTATTATTATTATTATTATTATTATTATTTTCCCTGACACTCTTATAAGGGAAATCCTTATAAAGGCTCCCTGAATCTCTGTTTTTTTTCTTTCCCCCTGGATATGTTTGGATACGATACTTCAGTATTCCGTATTCTTGCTAGGCCTTTCCTGGACAAATCTTGTTTGCACTCGGATTAGTGGGAAATCTGCCCCTTGCTTTGCTGGGACCGGGTTTTGCTCCCGTGCCTAACTTCAAAGCCAGCAATAAATAGCTGCTCCCCTTCCTAGGAGGGAAACGCACTCGAGGGAAAGGTCAGAAGGAGGTGGCAGCGCTAAGAAATGCCTCTACATGTCAGAATCAATTAAAATATTACTTTATTTAAATTACCAAATTCATGGCATTATTCTAATTCATGGAGCCCTTTAAAGCGCTCAGTTCCATTTGGAAATATTAACATTAAAAAGTGTCTGAAAACTGTCTTAAAAAAAAAAGAAAAAAGATGAAAATCTTTGAATCTGTCTAGGTTAGGATGTAGTCAGAGGAAACAGTGAAGGAGCAGGAATATGCAGGGGGAGTTGAGACTTTTAAATCTCTCTTTTCCGATGCTTTTCCGTCTGTTGCAAACTACATTTTTAAACCTACAAGGCGATGAAGTTGGAAAGCAGTCAGCTTTTTGTTTTTCTAAGAAGGAGGAGGAAAAAAACAAACAAAAAAGACGACTTTGATGCATTGGGTTTCAAAACCAAGACGCCACCGCCGTAGGCTGCAGTGTGGTGGTAACCCAAGGGTCAGGCGAACTTGAACTGCGGCATTAGCTCCGTCAGTGTGTCCATCCAGGCCTCCCGCTGAACCGGCTCGCTCCAAACAGCCGGGCCTTTCCCTCCGCTTCCCGTGCATTCGGCTTGGAACAGAGGGAGAAAGCCCCTAACCTTAGGATTTCAAGCCCACCAAGCAGAAGGAGCTTTTGCCTTCCCCTAAAGGTAGTTTAAAACCTTATGTGTTTACTAACCTGGAGGACAAGCCGCTTATTTATTTATTAAAAATTATATCCCCACGGCCTCAGTTTGGCTCTCTGGCTTTGCTTGAAACTTGAATGCTTTCCAAATTAGGCACGGCCAAAATCGGTGGCAACTAAAAGTTTTGTGGAAGAGCAGCTCCTCTGATTGAACATTACTCATCCTCCACCCAGGAGCTATTTACGCTTTGGATTTTGTAGTTGTAAGGGACAAGATCATTCAACCAGATTGAGCCTTCAATCAGCTTAATATATTCATAGATTTCTTTTTTTAAGCCCGAGGAATCATTATAACGTATACTTTAACCTTCAGTATAACCAGCAATAAATTTTTCATGTGCTTGCTTTGTATAAAATCCGGCACAGCTTGAATTTTAAATATTATTTTTTACCCCTGCAATTGCGTGTGCACAGGAGTCCTGTGCCCTCCTTACTGGCCTTGCAGGGAGAGCCAAGTAAAGGACATGTGCTAATAGAACGAATGAGCTTAAAATTGAGCAAAAAATGTTAAAATGCATTTTGTCTGAAACCCTGACCAAAATAAGTTGATCTTCTGTTTGAGGTTATTTTTGTGTATCTGATTCTGAGAGGTGGCTGCATGTGTGTGTGTCAGTTCCCTTCAGCAACATCACCAAATCCCAAAGATTGAAAACTCCTGATTAAATCTTGATTATTAAAATATCTTGCTTATAGTTTTGACTTTTTTTTTAAATCTTCCATATTTTTTGAAACTTCTGGATGTTTCTAAGATACATTACATTCATAGCCTTGAGAACCAGAAGGTGTTTTTAATGAACACTGAGCTTGCTCGTGCAGTCTCATGGACCTGCCCTTGAAATCCTGGGAGAAACTCTAAATCTTTCATTAAAAAATGTGGTGAAACTGAGAGCGCTTCTTTTGCCCACTCTTACTTCTGTTATTTCCCTCAGATGATTGGATTCAGACAATTAATTTGGTAGGGAGAATTCAGTATGATTTTTATTTCTTAATATCACCCAGGACCCATTCATGTGCTTCGAGGGATCTCTTGGAATTAGCCAGAGGACCCCCCTCATAGACAAAACATCGAGTTATTTTGGAGAAATTTCTCATTCCTGACGCTTAGAAGAGGAACAAGACATGGGCTTTGTTGGTCTTGAGCAGGAAAGTTTAATTTTTTGCTAGGGAGATACTCAGCAGGACGGCCAAGGACCAAGAAGAAGGTGGTACCAGCTTCTGGGTCAATCATCATCTGTCAGGGCCATCGGGACATGGGAAAACAGATGCTTGGAAGACAGCACCTGGTGTGGATGGTTCTGCTCTATCCCTTGCACTTGAGTGTTTCATGCAACAGTTTAGTTAAACACAAAATCAGAGACGAGACAGAGCCACTTCCTGGGACTTGGCAACAGAAACGTCTTTGGGTGCGTTAGGTGAAGCAAGTGCTGGGGGTGCAGTGGCCTAATCTGCCGGAGATCTCGGTGCGATGCGAGTTGTGTTTGTTTTTGTGTTGGTGTAATGTTTTCCCTGCCCCGTCGGATGCTTCGGTGTCTGCAGGAGTGTTAGCTGCAGCAGAGGATTGAAAGAGGTATGAAAAACATTCCTTCAAAAAATCCCGGGAAGCCCCCTCCTCCCTTGTTGTTTATTGGAAACTTTTCCCCCCCTCCTCTTAAGATATTTGATTATGGTGTAATGCAGCTAATTTAAGCATCTGTTTATCACTGCCTGGCTAGACTGAATGTGAAATTTCAATTGAATTACCTCCCAAGAGAGCTTTGAGCTCGGAGGGTAAAACAAATCATTTTCTCTCTGTCCCCCTGGGATTGTCAATAAAAAAAGAATTCATCTGAATAGTTTACATGCGTTTTTGAAATGTTGCATCTACTAGACTTGGGTTTGTTGTTCGTGGAAATTTGCCAGTGTAAATGGGATATCAGCTTCAACTTGACTTCACCAGCGTTGTAGCGTGGTGCTAGCCTGGAAAGGCTACTTGGTAATTCACATTTGATCAAAATAAAAACACGCTTGTGTTTTATTTTAGAAGAGAGGATAACACACAGACCTGGGCTCGCTGCAAGCCCGGGGCAGAAGCAGCCACACGAGCTTCTCCCCTGCTTCCTTGGTGAGCATCCCACGTGGAGGCCACCTCTCCAGCGCTCTTAGTTGCACCCACAGTTCTGCTTCCACAAGAAACGGAGGGGTTTCTCCTCATCGTTTTTTGACCTGGGAAGGGGCAGAGGACAGGTTTCTCTTGCTGGGCCAGGCTGCTTGCTTTCTGAACATGCTACTCACTCGCTTCACATCCACTCCGCCATTTCTGTAGCATGGGTACAGTAGGTTTTTCCATGTAATTTGCCTTATTTAGATTTTAAACCAAGTCTGCTGCTTACCTGTGGTTGCTTTCAGCTGGGCTGGGCTGCTCCCGCTCAAGGTGGGACATGCAAACTTCTCCAGCAGCAAGAAAACCGTATGGTAGGACTGCTTGTACCCTGGCTGCTGTAACCCCAAGCGCTGACAACCGTGACAGAAATCAGACCAAAAAGAGGTGGGTCGCAGTGTATGTTTTGCTGACAACTCTCCTGTTGCTGTCAAGAATGCCCATTGAGAGTTGCAGGAAGGTCTTGGTAGTGGTAGGGAGATGCCTCATCTGTAAACACCTTTAGACCATTTTGCTTTTTAAGATTTGGTTAGTTAAAATTTTTCTCTCCTACAAGAATTTAGGCAATTTGAGGATGTACTGATAATTACGAAAGCAAGGAGAATGGAGCTATGTTTGCAGAGCAAATCCTTGTTGACTGTTTTGGAGCAGAGGTGTGTTCAGGCCTGTGGGAAGTAGCCCGAGAGGTAACCCTGAAGGCTGGAAGTTAAATGTGTGTCATTGCCCTGTTGCTTCTTACATTTTGTATTTTGGTTCTATTTTCATTGATTCCAACAGAGTTCGGTTATAGAAAACAGGCTAATTTTATATTTTGAAATGGCATAGCAGTTTGGATGATAGTTAAGAATAAAAGTCTGAGAACTATGCAAGCTTTAGAATAAAAGTAGAGTTTAAAGTTTAAAGAAATTTTAGCGTTCATTTGCCTAGGAGTTCAATATTTCTGCTGTGATAACTCTGATAACTAGTCCTGTTTAAGGGCAAAGAGTAAGGAACTTAAATGCCAAGTACATAGCTAGGCTCAACATTGATTATCAACTTACCAATATTTCCTTTTGCAGGGGGAACATTTAGAGCCCCCATCTGCACAAGCAACAGGAATTACTCACAAATGGCCAAGGTCCACGAATGATTATTCCCAAACATAAGTTTTTAAATTACGGGTTCATCATTAACAGCAAAGCGATAAGAATCACTCTTGATTTTTTCTTCTAAACCAACCATGCTGAGGACCAGAGGTCTGCAGGTACTTTGGGCATATGTGTGCAGATGCTAGTAGTTCATATCTCCTTTCTGGCTCCAAACATGGAGCTATCGCTTTTGACAGCTTAAGTATACTTTGAAACTATTAATCCTGACAAGGTTGATAGCAACCTAAGAAAATGGAAAACGGAGGGTAGAAAAAAAATCTACTGCTGCAGTTTATCTTAATGAGTAGCTGACACTGTCAACAGCAAAGCTCTGTTACTGTGGGTAATTGGGTTTAAGGACTATCAAGATGAGAAAGGACAGGTCTTGTTATTTTAAAGTGCAGTACTAGAAGTGGAGAGAGTTGCTGCCCTGCAGGGTTCTGGAGTCGTCCGATGCGACGCTGGCCCCTCGGACAACATTAACAACAAATTCGACTTTGAGACCCTTAAACCACCATTTAAGGGCTCGTTTTAGGGAAGGCGAGTGGAGATACCAATAGCTTAAGGTGAAATGTCCACAGGAGCAAGGTGGCATTAAGAACAAGCACCTGCCGCCCACCACCCCTGGCGCGTTTCCAAGTACAAATGAATCCCGTGTCGCCAAAAGTCAGAAGTCTCCCTTGAATGCAGATAATTACCCTCGGGGTGCATGTTGGTCACCCTTTAAAATTCTTATAAAAACAAAGAAATTAATTAGCCCGTATAAAAACGGGGCATATGTCTCCTGGCAAACATTCAATTAACTTTTTAGTGCTTGCCACTTCATGTTGTGTTTGACCAGTCAACCAGGGAGAACGACTTTCCTTTGAAAGGGAGCCGGAGTGGAACGGGGTATTGCAGCTCAGACGGCCGCCCATCAACATTTTTCCCATGATCTCGGAGTGTGGAGCTGGTTATATTTTACTTACGCCCGTGAAACTGCAGCTTGCTTTGGGACAGGGCTTTTGCAGGCTGCGGGATGTTTTATTGGGGCTGTAATTCAGGGAGTTGGGCAATCGCGGGCTAGATTGTGGTGGCTGAAGCATGAGCTACCAATTAAAAGCAAACGTATAATACTTCTAATTCCCATGACTAATGGGCTGAAAATACGGAGCTCTTTGACCTGATTTGAATCCAGGCTGCAGATGAATTATGTCTTCTCCTTTAAATGTGCAGGCTGAATATGGAGAGATCACATTTTTCTTACTGTTAAAATGGCAAACTGCACAAGTTTTAACTCCATATTTGTGGAAATACTAACTTCCTCAGGATGGGCTGACACGATGATGGATACATTGCGAGAACTCTGTGACAAATACTTCATTAACTCCATTTGTTGCAGAAGTTTCCGTTTTACCTATTTGTACATACTTTGATATTTATAATCTCCTTTGGCCATTAATCTGGTGCTGCTCTGCTCAAAAGCGATTGCTTACTAAAATAATTGAATGGAAATGCTTCCCTGTTCTGTTTTTTTTTTTGTTTTGTTTTAATTTGCCAGTCTCCCTTACTTTAGTAGGACAAATCTCACGGTTACAAGATATATCTTCTTTTAATTGCATGCAGTAAGTAGAGATTCTTGGCTTGATCTCTGTTTAGAGTCACTAAAATTCTGTTTTAACTTCAAATCTAATTTCTAAATAGCACTTTGCTGTTTTTGTAGCAAGCCAGAAGCTTCAGTGCATGTTAAGTATCTGTAGGTTAAGCTTATGGCTGGTTGCACAGTTAAAACTGGTGTAAATATGCAAGGGATCTGGGCTTATATGAAGGAAAACGCTCTGTTCATCAAGTGAGGGAGCGATTCTGTTGCAGGGGTAGTCGCACTTCTCTCGGAAACAGGGAAAATTATCAGGGAACCAGTACAGAAAGCAAAGGTTGGTCTGCAGAATACAAATAAAGTATTGAGCACGAGGTTCTGCCTCATGGAGCTGGCGCTTTTGGAAATGCTGTGATAAATGCACTGATAAATTCAAGGGAATGAGTGCTATTGCGAAAGCCTGATGAAGGCTAGGAAGTGTCCAGCGCGTAGGAATTGCATTGCTTGGCCAGGCACAAGGAAATTAAATCGAATTTGCTTTAGTGAAATTGCATCGAGGATGATTAAAGGTGCTGCTGGCTAAAGGTGGTGATCGCTTTGCACCGAGGCCGCGACTTCCTCGCTTACACGGAGTGACCATTTTGTTTTTTCTCGACGTTGCTCCTTTTCTTTTTAACTTCAGGCTTCTCTCTTTCTCCAGCCTCCCTTTTTCATCATGTAGAGGGCCCTAATCCTGGTGTTTTGGAAAACTTTCTGCTGGAGTTGGTACCAGGACTACTTCAAATAGCAGGGCGGTCATCAGAAGCTGGTTGAGCCCACGAGAGACTGTCCAAATACGCCGTGTCTTGCACTTCCATTTAATCGATGCTGCGTTGTTAGTTTTCTGATTCTTCAAGAATTGCATTTTTGGGTCAAGGACCGATCTTCTAGCCTTGGTGTAAACATCCCCCAAAATGTCATGTGTGCAATGCAGCCCTCTCTGCTTTCTACGCGCAGAAGACCTGAAGGGTGGAGCTGAATCTCAGCTGCTAAATGCTCGGATCTATCGTAGTGATTCGGGTCCATTCCTCATTTTCAAGCAAGAAATCGGTGATTCCTCGTTGCTAAAACCTCATTGCCAATAGAGTGTCCCAACTTCCAGACTTCTCACCTATGGGGGCAGACTGGCTTGAACAATTTCTTGGTGCAGAAGCCTGGACCAGGCTGCCCAGCGGGGTTGTGGAGTCTCCTTCCCTGGAGGTCTTCAAAACCCGCCTGGATGCCACCCTGTGCCCCTTGCTCTGGGCTCATCTTGAACTGGATCATCTCTGGAGGTCCCTTCCGACCTCAACCATTCTGTGATTCTGTGTTTGCAGAAACGCTCAGAAATGTTCTTTCTGGCTAGGGGAAAAGCAGCCCTCCTGCACGATCGCGCAGCACGCACACACAAACCGTGTGGGCTTAGAGCTCCCCTGGGGAGCCTTTTTGTGCCTTTGTTAATTAACAAAAACACTATCCCCAGCAAATGATTTTCTAGCCCCTTCCAGCAAATGGCACCAGAATTAACAGTGTTAAAGGGAAAGGAGGAGGGAGGCCCTAAGAGGCAGAGCTGTCTCTGTCCAAATCAAAATGCTGTTGGTTTTGCTTTAATATTTTTGCATTTCTTTCAGGGCCTTTGGCCTCTAGAGTATTGAGCAATGAGTTGTCAGATAATTGAAATCTTTCCAGTTGTTTTGCTTTCCTTTCTGCAAAATATTATGACACAGTAATGCCTAACGGCTGCAGGCAGGATCAAGGCCTCCTTGTGCTTAACAGTTTATATAGGGGAGCTATAATACCACTAAAGTTAAGACTGAGTGACTTGAACTGTTTCTTTTTTTTGCCCCAGACAAGCTTACTGTACCACCGATCTTTTAAAGATGAACACATGCATATATATGCACAGAAATACATGCAGGCAACCCTCATACACATCTATAACCACGTATAACATCTGTATATTATCACACCAAGACTACGTACAGCTCATGAGGGTTTTGTTTCCATCGGCCTGTCAGATATTTGGGGACCAGCATTGCTTATTTAGATAAAAGCCACCTTTAAATTCATGTGAGAACCTCTTTGCTCTGTAAACAGAGCTCAGTTCCTGGCCTGTATTGGTGTTCTTGAGTAGTCTCACGTTTTCCCTATTCGGCTGCTGCCTAACACTGGATGGAGAAGCTTCAGGGGTATTTTTCACGGTTAGGTTTATTTGAGCAGTGCATATTTGGCCATTTATTTCCTCCCCCTTTTTTTCTTTCTTCTTTTTGGTCATAATTGTAGCATGAACTAATTATTCTCCCAGCTTGAAATGCACTGGAGTTGTCTTTGATACCTGCTTATTTTCTGGATGCCTTTTGAAGCAGCGACCTCAAGCTCAGGCTTGGGGTCCTCCGCTCTGCCCCATCCGAAGGTACAGGGAGAAGTCACCATGAGGCTGGAGGAGACAGAGAAAGCAGAGGGAGCAGAACAAGTGTCACCTCCTCACTGCATTCCCAGAGATCCGAGCCATGGAAACGCTCCCCTCTCTGCGGAGCTGACTCCTTTCCAAAGGATTTCCCCTTGGACAGTACAAAGTAACCTCAAAACACACCACGGAAATGGAAATTTTCAGCAGAGCGAAGGCGTGTTAAGAATAATAGAGTTGCAGTTTCCTATGGATTTAAGTTGGCCGGCTGCATTCGACAGTGAGTTTAGCTTCAGAGGTGGTAACGCATCAGATTACAGTGTGCGGTTATTTTTCATGACGTGACAGTAAAAGAGAAGCTAATGTTATATATCGGCTTTGCAGAAGGTGTTTTCAGAAAGTTAACCTTTCAGTGACGATTTCCATGCCACTGGCATAGGCAATCCCTGCATTTCCCAGCATTTCCCAATTGGTAACAACTCATTTTTTTATCTAGAATTGCAAATTATAAATAGATATTCTGCAGGACAAAAAGAAAAAAGAAAATACTACTTGAAAGAGTTTATTATCATATTCCCACAACTTAGTTAGGTCCCTAACTTAGGTATGACTGGAGCAGTGTTAGCTGGTGCTTCGTGCATGCACAAAGGGCACTTTTTGCCGTGAAAAGCTTCATTTCAGGGCAGCAGATACAGGATTCGATAATGCAGGAACAGTAAATGATCGGTTCTGGGCCATTTTAGGGCTTGCTAAAACATTTGCAGAGCACTCTTTAGCAGAAAGTGAGGTTTTCACTTAAAATAATGCTTTTCTCAAAAGTGTTTTTTTTTTTTTCCTATGGAAAAGAGCGGAGTTTTGTGGTAAAGCAGAAAATGATTTTTTCCTTGTTGGGATCTGTTCTTTGCAGGAAACCATTTTCTGACCAGTTCTAAAATACACACGTAGTAAAGAACCGTTCAAATTCCTTCTCATGGCTTGGAAGGAAGCTGAATGCTGAACTACCAACTCTGGGTGATTTTTATTGACTGCCAAAAATATATATATTTAAAAAAAGTCTTTAGCTTTTTATTCTTTGCCTGTCTCCCAGAAGAGAAAGAAAGTGAAAAATAAATACTGAGGTATCTATATGCAAAAAAAAAGTGCTGCTCAGAACTTCAACTGCTTAAGTGTTTTCCTCTCCTCTGGAAATCTGCTCTCCAGTCCCATTTGCAGCATCCGGATGAGTGAATCTTTGCATGAAGGAAACTACGTGCAAGGAGAGACACCAAACTGCAGCACTTGCAAGCTAAAATAATGGTGAATTTAGGTGGACGGGTTTGGCCTTCAGATAAAAGGTGTTTCCAGAGGATTTAAGAACAGTTGCTCAACACTTTCTCTATCAAAACCTTCCGATCAAAGCATTTTAACATGGGGATGTTGCCGAGATTTTCTCTTTTGACATTACTAATAAAAGACCAAAAGAAATTAAATGCAGTGTTGGAAGATACTTCATTAATATATAATTTTTGGACTACTCTGCAATAGTATCACTGCAAATCAAATAATCACTACAATACTTAGATCGAGTAGTTAACAGGTATTATTCCTTGAATCTATTTGGAACAGAGTCAATTTCTACAAATCTGGCAAATTAGTGGCCAGAACTGTGATTCAGTTCCCCCAAATTCAGCCGACAGAATAACTTCAGGTGGAAGAACAGTCTGGGAATTGATGCAGCGTCCTCAGGTTCAGTCTGGTTAGTGTGGCTGAGAAAACCCATCTTTATTTTATGAGCATAAAACTTGATTTAAAAAACAGGAGTACAATTTTGGAGTGCACTTCCTTCTTTTGGACCCCAAAATTGGCAGTTCCATTGGCATCTGGAGAGTATGGGGTGGTCTCTCCTTTCAGACTTCAACTTTTGGCCTTCCTTAGATTACAGAAGATTTTTTTTTTAAGAATTCAAAATTAAGGGTTTCCAGGGTGTTTCTTTCCTGTAGCAAGATGATAACATCAGCCCGATAGGGAATTGCATTTCCAGAGAGCTCAAAGCATCAGAATTCGGGGGGACTGCGGCTGTTGCACAGTGGCCGGTCCACAGCAGAGCTTTAATGTGTTTAGCTTTGACATGAATGTGGATATTTTGGCACGTTGAACCCTGTGTATACTGGAAATCTGCTTTTGGCTGTGGAAAGACCGTGCCCAGAGTACAGCCGGTTTGGGGATGGATAAATGGGGAAGTGTCGACTGTGTAGCACAATGTACGTTTAAAAACATATTAGAAAAAAAGAAAAAAAAAAGAATAGAACAAATAATTTCGACTACAAAGTCCATTCTTAGGCTCTTGCATCATTGCTCGACTGTAATCCCATTAACTTTTATTTTAATTGAATATGGAGATAGACTTAAGCTCTGAAATATAGGTCTAATGTTTGTTTTTTCATTTTTTTTTTTTAAATGCTCACCTCCAGGGATTTGGTTCAGGATCCTCTTTAAACACATGTGGCAATATTCCCGCTCGGTAGTTTTTTAACCCGGCGTTGAAAAGCAACACTCAGTTTGAATGCAAGGGGTCGGCGGGCGGTGAGTGTTTGCATTAGGGCCGTCGCCTCACAGGTTCATTTCCTTTGTATATCTTACTTGCATTTTGCAAACCAGCGCAGGGTTTTCTTTTCCCTCCACCAGTTTTCCTGTATACATTTCCAGAGGCGTCTTGTTTCCAAATTGAAAAAGGTGACATTTCCATGCAGAGAGCGGGGAGCCTCTCGTTGCTTTTCCAGAGGCCTTTTCCTTCTTGCATTTCCACTATAAATGTGGAAAGCAATAAAATAAGAAATGGGATAGCACAGCACTCAGCTGAGCCGCAGCAGTCATGCTTTACCTTGCAAATGTTTTCTTTTTGTCCAACTGTTGCATATGTCTCTCTAATTGGAGTGTATTTCAGCAGGGCTGAGCTGCTTGAAAAATTAGAAGTGGAAATTACACGTTGTGCAACTGGATAATATAATCGAGCTGGGTTTTTCTCGTGTAACTTTGCCGAAGCATCCTGCTTTTCCACTGGTGGTTTTGTTCCATATGCAGAGATGTAAACTTTGCGGTCCGTGCTTGTTTGCAATGCTGGTCTGTTCTTCTTGCCTCTTGGATTTCTGCCTTTCCAAATGTCATAGGTATGTCCAAAGGTTCATAAATATATATGTGCCCTGACGGTTTCAGTTCACGCGTGCGTGTATAAATATATATTCCTCGTTGGAGTCTCAGTTGCGCTGCAGATGCAATGGATTTCTCCCTCTTTATCAGCGGCACCATTAGCAGAGATAGAAATGGAAACATTTTCAGCTAAAACCAGCTGCGAATATCACTGATCAAGATGCAGGCAAACCCAAGAAAATGTGCTGTAAGTAGTAATTTGAGCTGTAACACAGTGGAAAAGAGGTTTTTCATTCTGTTTGTTTTTTGAGGTATTTCATTACATGTTCTCTCTCTTTTCCTCAAAAATATAAATTTCTCAGTGCAGAAATGGAGGTTTTAGGGCTGCTTAAATAATGGGTACAAAGGAAATAAATTGTTTTCCTCAGAAAATAATTTAACAATATCTGCAACGTTTGTAGTGGGGGGAATAGGATTCTTTAAGGCATTTTCAAATCAGTAACATCTTTTCCTCTTACTGCATTATACTTAACACTGATGTTTAAAAACATGGAGTGAGACTTCAGAGTAGGAGGAGGAAAAAAACAACTTCCCAAGATGCTGGATTTACATTTTAAAAAGAAAACACATTACAAAGGCCCTGCCGTTAACTGTACAGAACCGAGCATTTGATGATGAGTTTCAAAGGAAACAGATTAAGTGGTTAGCAAGTACTGTGGCATTTGGCACGTGTGCACGCTCAAGCAGCAAGTCGAAAAGACATAGATAAAAACCTTGTCGGGGAATCGGCTTCATTGCATCTGTTTTGATGACAGAGATCTGATTCTGAATTATTATGGCAAATTAGACATGCAGTTTACATCAGCAAGGTTTATTTTTCCTCCCCTGATGTTTCATGTGCCAGGCAGACGGAGCCACTTGTCTCAACTCTCTTCTTTTTGACACTTATTCCCGTAATTCTGTTTCAGAAGCAGCTCTGCGCACAGGAAACTAATTTACTTTCCTATCCAAAATGCATTTTTTTAGAAACAAAGACTAAGCTATATTAAGTATTTACATGCTGTGAGTACGTGCAAGTACCGTGGTGTTTTTAGGCATGTTGCAAAGGCAAAAGGAGGTGGTCGTGCAACATCAAGAAATTGTTGGTGGCTGAGGAGACAACTTCCCTGGGAGTGCAGTCACTGGGGAATACCTCAGAACCTCTGCTCTTGTTGATCTGCTGCAAGGAAACACATTTTTTTTTCCAATCAAACCCATTTTGTTAGAGTATTTGATCATTCCTGCAGTCTTCCTTTCTCCATTGGCTGAGTGGACATAAATAATTTTCACTATGAGTTGGTCCAGATACGGACCGGGGCTTTCCCAGCATCTCACCTCTATCATTCTTTCCTTTCTCTGAATACTCCTGAGTGAATGTGACATTACAGGACATTATCCCACTTTTTATAGAGCACCAAATTTTAGCTTTTCTAGTTCATATCTGACCTAATTTTGAAACATGGAAAATTTTTTTTTCCATTAAATAAAAAAGTTCATAACAGTCACCAAAGTTAAGTGTTCCTGTCCATTAGAAGATTGTCATAAACACAGCTCTATATCTAGAATAAGTTTCAAAATCTCTGAAGTGTCTTTTAAAACTAACCTGTAATTTTTATTTTTAAAAACATATATGTATGCACACACACACATTGCAACTGCATTTGAGGTTTCGGCTTCACCAGCAAAAATGAAGTCATCTCAAATTCAGGCCAGGAAAACTTTTATCCGGTTATTCTGCATGTGCTCATTTTCGGACATAAATCATGCATGCAGTTTCTTGCCTGCATGCCGCGGGAATCCCACACCATCTGAAAAATTACATCTGCCCAGTACTGAACGAAAATACTATTCAGCTGCCTCCTGTGCACCGTTAAAAGTCCATTATCTGCAAGCCCTTTACCTAAACGTTGTCCTCCTGTAAATGCAACCCTGAGGACTCTGTCAGACACTCCCCAGCTTAATAAAAAATTGCAGATACAGATGTTAATGTCTTGAACAAAATTAAGCTTGTTTATTATTTTTGTCTTGCTGGCAGTCCTATTGGATGCCTCCTCGTCCACATCAGTTATCATAAAAGCATAAAGGGCAGTTTAAAGAAGCCATTAGGGAAGCCCTGTTCATGCACAGGCTTCCAGGTCCTCCACACTTGCAAAAAAAATTAAACCTTTCCGGCCATTCCTGATGCTCACACCGTTTCTATCATGGACTTCCATACAAAGGCACTTGTACAGACAGCTGCTATTTCTCCCACCTATCCTGGATGCAAAGTATTTTTGGCCTTGGTATGCCCCAAGCCACAAGAGCAGAAAATAGCCATTTTCAGTTCTTGACAGGGTCATGTAAAACTGTGTTTTTCTCTCTCATTGTGCAGGAGAGTTGTTTATTTAAAACATTTTTTTTGACCGTAGCCATTGGAGTGAACATACTGATGTTTCAAAAAAGCATAATAGCACCTTGTTTTACAGGAAAACAAAGCTCTTGAGAAAAAGATGGTTTGATTTTTGTGCATGTTTTCTACAGTAAACATATTTTCCCCTTTGGAATACTTTATATTTCTTGCTTGGTTTAATGCAGCATAACCTCCTCTAAATTTAGTGGGAAGTGTAAACGTATGTAATGCTTTTTCTGTGGTTGGAAAATACACATAGCATTAAGTTATTAAAGCTTGACTTTAAACTATGTCTTGGGCTAATGATTTTACACTATAATTGCTTTAGTTAATTTGAAGGCAGGTATACATACGGCTTATTCCATTTTGGCACTATAAAGTTTGCCATTGGTATTAAACCTCATTTTTTATATGATTTACATAATTTGTGAAGCAGATTTAATATTTTGCTAATTAGCTGCTGGGTTAGAGCCTCCACTTTCTCTCCACAGGGTTGTGAGCACCTTTTTGGGGAGAGCAGGGGGTCACTGTGGGATCTGAACCCCGCACTGAGCTATCAATCCCCTCTTAATAAAATAATTCCCAACATAATTAAAGTGAGTTATACGGAATTGTTTTTCGGCTGTAAATTTGCTGAATTGGAAAGGGAACAAAAATATATGTGTGGTGGCGATGTGTTAATTGCTGGGCCTTGTTCATTGCCATGCCATGGGCATGGTGTAGATTGTGAAACTTTACTGCTATTTTATTTGTGCCCCTGAAGGGGTTTAAAGGGTATCCAACTTTTGCTGGTAGAGCAGCAGGAGTGGGAAATAACATTTCTAGCAGAATTTAACAAATCTCTGGTTTGGGGAAGATTTGGTGTTAATGCTGCGGCCCAGACGTTGCAGGGCCCTGTCCCTTGGCGAGTTGTTTCCGAGTACTTGTCCCGGCCTACCCTCAATCGCATGGGAATAACATGCCTTTAGTGCTCCAGGGAGACTCCTGGCAGCTGCTGTGACTCTCAAGGAAACCACTGGCCTTTTTTTTAAGGCACTTCTTGTGCCACCTTGTGCTCCCGGATCCACAGAGTGCCTTGTGTACCAACAAGTACCTTAAAATGGTGTCTCCTGCAGCAGAGCACAGCCCATGGCCTGCACTGATGGGAACAAACTGCATGCCATTGATTCATCTTTATTTTCTGGAAAAATATATATATATTTTTTTGATTTGGGAAAAACACCTCCAATTTTGTTCTATTAAAGAGTATCCTGATTCCAGTTTTCACCTTCAGTGGGGCCTCAGGGATAGAAATCCCCATTTAGACCTTTCACCCCAATTCCTGAGTAAATGCACAGCCCTAAAGCCAAAGACTTTGTAATACTTACTTCTTTTTTATTATTATTTATTTATTTTTAACTACTTCAGTAGTTACAAAAATCTCACTGGGCTCTGTTTTTTCTGGAGCCAGATTTCTCCTCGCTTCCCCTTCCGCTAGATCGTGCAGTGCTTTGAGCATGTTGGACACTAGCTGGAGCATTTGTGACATCTCAGGATTTAAATAATAGTGGGTTTCTATTTCTACATCATAATTTGTCTGTCATTTCTCATGGTAATTTCTTTTTATTTTAAGTTTTTGATTGCCGATATGTTGGGTTGGTGCTAAAGCAGCCCAAGCGCGCACCTCTTGCTGTGGCGGGTTTAGTACTTTGTGTTTGCAATTGTCCTGGTTTTACCATCGTGAAAGATGGTTTCTATTTCGTTCCCTTAATGTTTCCCTCAGTTTGTTTTAAAAGCCACAAATTTAGCTGAAGTGTTTGCTTTCTTACTTAAGAATGTTAACTTTAGAAATAAAATATTTCCTGTTTATCAGCAAAAGTGTTTCTTCCCACTTGCTGGCATGATTTCGCAGATGGATTTTTTTTTTATTTCCTTCTCTTATGCTGCCTTTCTTTCTTGTGCTAAACATAATAAACGGTGAGCAGCGATAAAGCTTATTTAACCCAAATATACCTGCTTCTCTCAAATAAATACAAAATAAATTGGGCAAAAGAAAGAGATAATATTTTTGAATCCGTATACAAACACTGCTCTCCGTAAGATATTCATTGTATTGCAATAAACGGAGAAAATATATTGAATTTATGCACACATGATTGACTTTTCATACAGCGAGCCCCGGTTAAACATCTTGAATATGGAATATGAATAGAGCGAACGTTTTCATATGAAGCAATAATAAAAATGAACAGAGCTCCATTTCGACTGATAGCAAAGAACATTTGATACTCCGAGGCAGAAAATGTGTTTAGTACTTTGGTTTTGTTAATGCTTCACAGAAGCCAGGAAAGGGAACAGGACACGGGCCATAGAAAGGCTTCCTTGGTGCCCGATGACAGGGATGTAACTTGGTAAAAAACAGTAATCCTGCCCGATCGCTCAGGCTGCTCTGTAGCAAAAGCAGCCTAGATTTGCAGCTGTCTGCCGGTTACACCACAATTAGCCCTGTACTTTAAATTCCTTGCGGTTAACCCAAAATGCCCTGATATCATATATCTTAAGTACAAATGTCTTATTAGCATCCAAGAGATTTGGAAGAGTCGCTGGAAGAGGCGGCTACTTCTTCACTGGTGTAAAGGTGACACGTTTTACCATTCTTCAACCTTATCGGCTCCTTCAGGGTACACTGAAGGAAGGCTTTGGCCTCCTGATCCTTGCAGAAACTATTTTCTACACAGAAGGGACAGCACAGCTGTGTTTTTCTGAGTATTGCGTGGAAAAAAAGCTCTAAAAGTCTGTCGAAGAAGATCCAATACCTCATTTAAAGTCCTTGGGGATGCCACGCAGATTGAGTGATGGAGCTTATGGTTTCCAAACCGTCCCCAAATTAAGTAAAATAGAATGGCAAAGCTAGGTATTTCATCTTCCCATTCTTAAAATTATTATTGCTCTCCGCAGTTGTAAAGCAGTTTTGTTGCATTGGCTTCCAGGAGCCCTTAGCAAGTAAGTGGTCCCTGCTGCAGCATCCACCTCAGGCCACCGGTTTCTTATTTCAAAGGAAAGCTGAAGAACAGTTTTGCAGTCAGTGCAGTGGACTGGGATTCACAAGATCAGGATTGGACTTTGCTTTATGACCTTTCCTAGTTCACTTCTGCCATATATCAGTATTATTACAGTAATATTTCCTTCATCTTACATATGCCCTCTGTGCTTGCTTTGTAAACTGTTCTGACCAAGGGCTCCTCAGGGTAAGTTCTACTGCAAAGGAGTCCTGTTATTAACAAGGTCTCAAAGATGCACCTTTCATAAAAGCAATCGTAAATTCAAAGCTACTATTGCATTACATTGTTTTTTTAACTGCTGAAAGATACGAAGTTAAACTTACTAACCTCTAAGAAGCCAGGAAATACCAGTGGTGAGATTGGACACATGCTCTTAGCGTGTCTTTCTCGAGAACACGATAAGGTTTATCAGAGCCCCGCGAGCAGGAGGGGATGCGGTGCAATGTCCAGAACTGGCATTTATTTTCTGGATCTTCATCCAAACGGGCTGTCGTTTCACTGGAAACTTACATCTAGGTGCTTAATACCTAATTTGATCCTTGGTAGATAGTTGTGAAGGTCCAACTGATGGTGCATATTTTTTTTTCCTTTTAGGAAATTGACTTATAAGCATGTGGCCGACGGGAGTCCGCAAGCCTCGTTCGCTAGCTGGACTGACCAGGGGTTGTCCTCACCCCAGGGCCATAGAGCACAGACACCAATATGGGGGATGCAGCAAAATGGCATTTATTGCTTTGTTCAGTCTGCCTATATACCCCAGCAAAGCGCGGGAACTCACCCACTGCCCAATGAGGAGACTAACCCTCCTGGGGCCATCAGTAAGGCATGCATTAATTATGCTCCTAACTTCCCGTGACAACACGAGATCTTCCAAATGCCATGCCCCATGCTCTGTGCCCTGTGCCATGCTATATCGTCTACTTATGCTAAGCTCTCTACTTTATTAAGCCCTAAAATGCATGACAAGTTCCCACATAAGCATATGTTTTACAGGGAATATTTCAGAGTCTAGAGAAGCATTTTATACAGGAGGAAGCAACAGAAAGATACTCGCACTCAGGCTATATAATGTGAGTGGACCGAGCACCCAGACCTCATATAAACTATCTGTGCACACCCAGTTTGTCCAGTGCTTCCCAGTTTAACACTGGCTGCCCTTATTTTCGCTTCTCTTCTTTCTTCTTATTTTCTCTTATTAGACATCCCTACCAGTGTCTCAGGACAGTTGCATGTGAGATTTTATTGGTTATTTTCAAAAAGAAGATTCTGGTTGCACACTAGCACACTGATCTGTTCTGTACAAGACCTAAATTGGAAGAGTCAATCCTGTAGGAAAGTCCAAGTAGAAGATAGAGGTGCAGAAGATGCCGCCCTAGATGAATGTTTCTAAAGAGTTCGGTTTCGTTCATTTTGGCTTGCTCTGCTTGATAAGTAATGAGGCAAGGGCCTAAAAGCCCTTTTTTCATTAAAATAGGAAATGTTGTTTATACTCCTGGAGGTCACACTAATTAATTCACATATACACTTAGCACAACTTCTTTAAGAACATTATCACACTGTTTCATGTTGCCATGGCAAGTCTCACTTCCATTATTTCTTGCTATGTTGAGCTTATGTGGGTAGATTCAATGATACCATACCAATGATACCAACTTTTCACCCCCAAAATTCTGAAGCACCATTAAAATATATTGCCAAAGTAGCAATATCTCAGCACTGTCACTCATGGGGCACGAGAATTGCAGTTATTTGGTGATTTGTTGTCCTTTACCTTGATTTGAGCAGGATTTAGCAATATTGCCTAAACTTTATTTTTTAGCAACTGTGACAGGCCAGACCTGATAAATTTTAACCTGATATGGAAAGCTATAACCTGCTGAAAATGGGGGTTGTAATTAAAATGTGTAAGCATCCTGAATTATGACTGTTGCAAGTGTTCCAGCTGTAGCAATAATTGAAGACCTTTTAATAATTTTATATGTTCTTCCCTAGCTTGGCCTTGAGCTTAGGCAGGACTTCAGTTTCAAGATAATTTTCTTGTCCTCAAAAGTTAAATTGCTTTCTTTAATATAAAGCATACAATAAGGAGTGCAATTGAAAAGCTGCATGCCTACTGGAACTGGTCTTTCAGCATGCACCTCCCCTTGCTCAGAGCAGATCCAGAGGAACAAACACTCTTTTTATTATTAGATGATAAATCCCTGATGCTGTATCACTGTTTTGGCTTTCAACCTTATTGAACTTTCAAGAGAAATGCCTTTGTTTATAACATGCGCTTCCCAGTAGCATCCAAATATCTGTCACTGTGCTGTGGACTTGAATTTTTATTTGGGAAACTGTGCAGTGTGCTTTATTGCTAATAGCATGGGTGATACTACACAGCGAGGATCTGGTTTATATCCTGATTAAAAGCCACGGAATTAGCTGTGGTTTCTATTATAGAATTTGAATTGCTAGTTAGATCTTCTAATAAGTCTTAATTGAAGAAGCTGGAAAATTCAGGTCGATTCTGATTGCCTAAAAAATAAGAATTATTAACTACTGAGTGTTATTGGGACTGCTGTTCCTAGCTTACCTAAATACTTTTGGGATTATGGCCCTCAATTCAATAAATACCTCTTGTGAAAGCAAAAACCTAAATAAAAACAGTACTTTAGAAATAATCAATTACTACAGTGTAGAAATATCTAAATAAATGGTAATACCTCTAGCCAGATGACTTTGTTAAATACAGAAAGCCAGTTATAATGAAAAAAAATCTGCATTACCTCATGCATATACATGTTTAGTTTATGATGTTTCCACATTTAATTCCTCCTTTACTGTGTTCGTGTAGATTCCCCAGCTTCTGTAACTGGGAAAAGGAAGCTTTGAATTAATTTTGCAGACAAAATAGTTGAGATGCATCTGCAGCAAAGCAAAGGAGATGTAAATTCACCAGCTGCATATTTTTTTCAGCAAGAATCTTGCTTTTGACACATTACTGGGTTATTATGAAAACAAATATCTAAATAATATCGGTCATCTGTAATATAGTATTTGTTCAGTATTTTGTAAGGTCTCAACTTTGATAATATCCAACTAGCAAATATTTTTTTTTTCAGCATGAACTTTCTAAGGTAGTTCTAGCGCATGGTCAAGACTTGGTATTTCATAATGCCAAGAAACGTTGAAAGGCTGTAGAAGCTCTCAGGCTTTACGTGACAGTTTCTGCTGCAGAGTATCAGATTGGTAGTGTACCATAATTTGGTTTTAAAGTTTGTCTGTTGAGTGAGTACCAATTTGTATGGATAATATATTGTGTGTTAAACTGAATGCTCCGCTTTTGTACCTTCCATTCCATTAAGAAGATGAGACCTCGGATAACTACAACTTTCAGATAATGTGGAATCAAATACTTGAGCAAGTCGAACTGTAACGAATCAACACAATGACTATTTTATGTTTTAAGCGGAGATCATGTTTTGAGTGCCTGTAAATGCTCGTCTGGAAAAATCAATTCTGAGCTTCCCGTTTCTCAAAGTTCTTACTCCTTTTGCTTTGAATTTGACGTGGAAAATGGCAGCCTGCTCGTGTGCAGGTTTTAATACTCTAAACGTTTTCAACTTTATTCCGGATTTATGAAAGGATAACTAAGACCAGTGCGTGCTTTCCAAGGAAGTGTGCTGTTAAAGAGTGCTTAATTATTACATTGAACTGGTACACCAGGGTAAGCAAAGCATATGGCATGTCAAGTAAAAACTGAATTCAAACAACATGTAGCATTTCAGAATTATTTCCTCAAGACGTCTTCCTCTCCCTCAAAACCCTAATGTTTTTGGACATCTACACATTTTTTGGCAGACTTGGGGCATGTTGAACGGTAACTCTATAGTACCTTGCACAGTGGGATGAACAGAGCATGTTTTGGGGCCACCAAGTGAATAAATAAAACTTCTCAGTATACCCAGAGAGCTCAAAGCATAAGGGAAAACTATCACTAAACCCTATTTCATGGAGAGGGTGACAAAGGCACCGAACTGTGTCTGGTCAAGCACTGCTGAGCTGGTCACTGGCAGAGTGGGGCCCTCAAATCTACTTGAAATAGGAAAGCTGATGAGAAGAAGAGATACTGGAGGGCTGTTCCAAACTGACAAGGAAAGGAAGGTTTTATAGAGAGACGTAACATGTTCCTTAGTCTTACTGTGTTTATTTTTTTCCACTCCAAGGAGATGGTTGGCTGTATCCCACGTTAGCTACTCTTTGGCCCGGATCCAGTAGGCTTTTGCATTTGGGGAAGGGATATATCAGTAGCACGGTGAAAATGTAACTGTGACCTAGTTAGACTGGTTGGAGTCAGGGGCAAAGCTCTGCACTGGGGAAAAGTATCATTTTCCAGCCGGGCAGAAAATCACATTTCTCATGTAATAGAACACAAGAGCTCATTGAATGCCGAAATGGAGGGGCTAAGCTGTTAGGCTCAGCACCGGCAGGGGATGAAGTCTCCATTTAAATATTCCATCAGATAACTGGGATCTTGGGAGCTCTGAGAAGAGAATCGCTTGCTTCAGCAGATGATCAAAAAGTTCTTCTTTTTCGTATGTGCAGGAGAGCTTGGCAGCAACGGCCGATGCTTTTTAAAGGGTCTTGCAAGATGCTCCCTGCATATGTCCCCCCGGTTTTCCAGGCCTGAAAATAAAGTGAGAAACATTATTCATAAGCAGAAGTATCAGCAGGAAGATGACTTTTAGAGTGGAACACATTGCAGTGAGTATCTTAGAAACAGGAGCTTTTCAACCAGGGACTTCTCAGAAAATTGACCATTTGAATTTGGCTCTCAGAAGTCCAGTGGCATTGGGGCTGCTTTCAGTTATTTCTGGCAAGACAATACAGTATTTGTGATGATGGTGTCATAGTGAGACAAAAGGAGATCACTCCTACAACTTATTTTGTGGTCCAAAAAAATAATAGACAAGTTTTTGAGTGCTGTGTCCTGACAAGTAACTCGGGCATCAAAGAGTTATATGTTGCTTCCATATCTTTCAAGTAGTCTAAGACCTCTCCATATAAACCAAGGCTTTGCTGCATTTCTTAAAGAAAATCTTAAAGGTGATGGATTTCTGAAATTCATTCTGAGACCCAAATAATCTTTCCATGTTTGTATTTTCAATGTGGGCAGCAGCATGGGGATTTGGCTGATGTCTCCCCATTAGATTCATGCCTGTGCTTTGACACCTGCCACACTCGTGATTTTTTTATCATGCAAGATGGGCAAATCTTACCTTGTCTGCACGCTAGTTTCACCGTAGCAAACTCATCACATTCCCCAACGTCACAGAAATACCTAGCACGGAGCCTAAACTCAGTATTACAGGTTTTGACGCAGCCCCTTCTCAGCCAATGGGGGAACGTAGATTATTTTCTGCCCTTCAAAGCCGCTTTGCTGTAAAGATAACGTTGGCACGGATGGCTTTGCAGATAGGCGCTCGATCGGTGCAGGAACATTTCTGTATTACTCCCCAAGATAAGGTGGTATTAAGAACTTCCTTGGAGTTCTTACCAAAAATCAATTCTATCTTTTCTAGTTCTCCAAAGATAATTCTTCCCTCTCCCCACCCTAATCCGCAGCATGGATTGGGAAGGGGGGGGCCCAAGAAGGACGCAGCGCAAAAACTGCCTTCCCTGATCTTGTGATTCATTTGCTGCTCGTTTTGAAGTTGAAACATAGCCCTTTTCTGAAGAGTCCAGTGGCGTGATGGGCATCTCCATAGCCTGGTGACTACAGTAGCTAACGAAGTACAAGGAATTAAACCTCTCTGTCTAGCAGAAGCTACTTCTGTGGTGTCTTTGTCATGCCCCCTCTAAGGAGAGATGCACGATGATGCTATGGATGAAGGAATGTCAATATGTTTTTTAAGACCTCTCTTCTGCAAGGAGAAAGACAAAAGATTCTCTTTCTGTCTGAATATGAGATTTATTCATCATCTGAAGAACATCCGATC
>JAVCKT010004708.1:2601-16445 GCA_032273925.1 Rhynchotus rufescens
TAGAGTGTTGCAAAAGAAAAAGGAGCAGAATGAAAGTTTTTCTCCCTTTACCTTCTCAGTGTTTCTGCACAGCTGCTTCTGTTGTCCACAGTTCAACTTAACCTAAATACAGGAGGCCAGATTCTGGCACCCAGGTTTACAGTGAGAAATTTTCAGTAAACTGAACTCAGTTCTTTTCTGCCCCAAAACTGAAGCAGTATTCTCAGAATCATTTCCACTCCTGTGCTGTAGGACTTAAGCTGACAAAGTTAAAATACTTAACCTGAAGTTGGAGGAAACGGAAATGTAAATCCCTTCAAAGTTTGCCATGTCAGACTCAGGAAATGGGCCTGAGACACGTCGCTGGGCTCCAGCAGCTCCGAGCGGCTCCAGCTCCTGGTCGCTTCCCATCCACACCGGCTTTCTCAGGCCAAATGCCGGTCCACGTAGGTTTGCTCCCTGCAGGAAGACAGAGTTGTCAGGTGCCGTGATCAGAGCCAGCCTGGGCCTGATTCCTAAAGACAGCCCAACACCCGTGGATGGGGCAGGATGGGAGCAGGCCTTTCTGCCTGCACTGGCAGCACGTGCCGATTTGTTCATAGGAGACATTTATAATGGAATTTTACATATCAGAGCTAATATTTCAAATTTTATTTTTATTTTGACATCAACAGTCAAAATGCAGTGTTAGTCAAGCCTTTAAAGCACTGTCTGTTAATAAAAGCAGTATTTACAGGCCCGCATTACCCATTTATTGCACTGTGAGCAAAGAGCTGTCAAGAGAACCTTGGTGAGCTCAGCACAGGTTTCTTCAGCATAAAAACAGTATAGAAACTTAGTAACTTAATAACTTAACTTATATAAACAGTATAAAAAATCTCTATTTCATTATAGTATAACTAGATATAAGGCTAGATAAAAATATACTAGATATATATATAAGTATAAATATACTAGATGTAAATATACTAGATATAGTATACATGCTATGAGAATTAGAATCTGATACAGAAAAAACAGAACAAAGTGTCATGTAATTTTTCTGTGGATATGAACCATCAGGAATTCTTCACGGAATCCTTCATAGAACTCATACTAGCAGGGACTCCTGGACGCTATTATTATAGAACTGGATATGTGTGAAATATTCTTTACAAATCATAACCTAGCCAACATGCAAGTGAAATGTGATTAAAACACATTAAGTGTCCAGAAGAAATGAAGATGTCTGATAGAAAAAGAATATTTTTTAGCAGTATTTGTCCTTCCACCAAGTTAAATACCCTAATTTTGAAGGTGGCTTATTGTGCTTATAGAAAACATAAGGTAGGTTAGTATTTTCTACTTGTTTAATATGATGCACTTTGTCAAAGAGTGCAAAATTCACCAAGTCGCCAAAAATGTCATGCAATGTTCAGTGAAACTTACAATGATTTTTCCATTGCTCTGCCTAGAACATCTGACCCTCAGTGATCTCCAGAATTCTGGCTTTTGGTCCCTCAGGAACTTGGCTTAACCTTTATGGGCAGAGTAGGGTTTCTAATGAGTCTGCCAGGAAAATGAAGCATCTTTCCTTCTATTTTCAGCAAACTTTGGATCCAATTGATGAGGTCGCCGCTCTCATTGCTGCCACAGTCCATGATGTGGATCACCCAGGAAGAACAAATTCTTTCCTGTGCAATGCTGGCAGCGAGCTGGCGATTCTCTACAACGACACCGCAGTGCTGGAGAGCCATCATGCTGCGCTGGCTTTCCAGCTCACCACCCGGGATGACAAATGCAATATATTTAAAAACATGGAAAGGTAAGCTCGAAAGCTGGGGCACTTGTCCACCCGCTAACATTTCCCACAGTTCTGTGTAACACAAGATAATGCAAACAAACATCCTGGAGGAGGACAGGGCCTTGTGGACAACTGCAAATGGTCCTTGCAGAAGTTTTTGCTTCTGAGCGGAGAGTCCTGCACAGGCTTGGGAGTCCTCCTGTAGCTTGGGTTTCTGCTGTGGGTAAAAACGCCTCGCCTAAGGAACTTACCATGTGATTCTCAGATTAGCAAGTCTGGGAGAGTAATTTTGTATCACGACACAGAGGACAAGCTGTGGTGATGGGTGATGTGTTTGCTGGGTAGGATGGAAAACTGGGGGAGCCTCACTGAACAATTAAAAGCTTCATTGTAATGGAAAACGTAAGGAGCTGTTGCTCTCCTTTCAGCTCTGGAAAGGCCTTTTAGCAGGAGGATGTGACCATTGCCTTGGCATTCTCAATACAGCACAGAAGTACTACTGAAAACGTGGCTGGAGCAGGGGCTGCTGCTTCAGTGTGTGCTGGCAGCCTGGGAAGGTGCCCGTGTGACACGCGCGGCAGCCCTGCCGTGTAGCTGGTGCCTCTCTTGTGCCCAGCTCTCGTGCTGTTTTTCCTAAAGATCCAGGGAGGCCTCCAGCCTCTCCGCACACCGGCGGGTTCTGCACCCAGCAGCGATGCAGCGTCCCCAGCATTTTGCACTGTTATTTCTTCCCTCAGCACCTCTCCACAACAAAAAGGGTCTATAGTATTTTTGTAGGACTCCTTTAGCAAGTGACCCTCTGCAAACCAGCATTCCTAATGGTCTCCTTCTCTATGCAGGAATGAGTATCGAACCCTTCGCCAAGCCATTATTGACATGGTCTTAGCAACAGAAATGACGAAGCACTTTGAGCACGTCAACAAGTTTGTTAACAGCATTAACAAACCCTTGGCAGCGCTGGAAGAAAATGGGGTAAGCAACACTATGCATCTTCTTTAAATGACGAGGCATGGCCTGGGAACCCTTGGCAATAGGGAATTCCTCTAGTATTCCAAGAAGGTTCATTAGAAACAGGGAGTTTAGAAATCACAGAATCATTAAGGTTGGAAGAGACCTCTAGAAATCATTTAGTCCAACCACCTGCACAGGCAGGGTCACCTAGAGCACGTGGCACAGGGCTGTGTCCAAGTGCGTTGGAAGATCTCCAGAGAAGGAGACTCCACAACCTCTCTTGGCAGCCTGTTCCAGGGCTCTGTCACCCTCACTGTGAAGAAATGTCTTTAACCTCTGGGTTTGAATGCCCTTCTGCTTAACATGGTCATCCCACATTTTAAGGATGAGTGGGAGGCACCTGGATCCTATTAATATAGCAGTGCTGTGATGTTTTATGAGAACCAGGCATGTACGTAGGGCCAGAAGCTTGGCATGTGTGCTTCCCTGCTAAAAATGCCATGAATCCTGTAATAGCAAAATTACTGCTGGTGGCGGAGCCTTAGGGTGGGTATATTGAGTGCCAGATGACACCCTGGAAGTGAGTGAGGGTGTGGGGGCCTCAGCTTTCAGTGCTGCCTGGCAGCGGTCGTGGGTTTTCTGCCTGCTTTCTCTTTTAATCTTTAAAATAAATGATGGTGGCATTATGTATCATGTAGACATAATCAATAGCCATCTGGAACTCCATGGATGCAATGAAATTGCCTGTTAGGAGCCCATTCTGAAAAACCACACCAGCTTCAATAACAGCTTCAGCCAGCAGTTTTTGTTGCCAGTAAGAGCAGTGTATAATTTTGTTGGAATGGTTTTTACAAAAAGATTTTCAGAGATGGTTATAATAATTGCATTGGTGGCCATGTCCTGTAGGAGCTGTAATGGTCGTCTGTGTTTTCCTACCATGTTTTCAGAAAGTCACATATTTGAATGTTGGGTGTAACGAGGAGGGCAGCCTTTCTGTCGTCAGAGGGTAGGAGAAGCAGAGATCTCATTCCTCACCCCTCAGAAGCAGATTGGAGCTACACGGAGGATATCTTTGTCCATAGGAACATATGCTAGAATTAGCTTTGTTCTTGGCACCCAGTGATACTAATGGGAAGTATGTGAATGTGAAGCCAAAGTCCCAGTGGGATACTGATTTACTGACTAAACTAGGAGAGAGGCTAGGTCTGTGGCTTCAAGTGTTTTTCCCAGACAGCCTCATGTTGTATAACGTGGCTTAAAGTCACAGAGAGACTAACACTGATCTCTAGAGGTGTTGCATTGGATCTTATATAATTAAGAAGTTCTCTGTCCAGGACACATCTCCCCCTTGTAACAAGTGCCTGTCCACTGCTGCCAGAACCTGGAGAAGACAACAACTAGCATTAGTATCCATGATCTTTAGATGGATTATTTGTAAGTTAGATGTTACTACAGGTGATCTCCTACCTACTGCCAGAGGTTGGTCAAAAACATGTTCAAACTGTAAAGTTGTCTTCAAAGCTTAGTAAATGACAGAGCAAACAGCATCTCCTCAACCTATAGGCTATGTACAATGTAGTCAGATAGAAGTTTCATCAGATTCGGGCTTCCACAGGCCCTTCTGTGATTTTAGTATCTTCTCTGCCCACTGCCTTGTCCTGCTCTTTCCAGTTCTCTCCCACCACTCTGCTCCTTGGCTTCTCACCGGCTCCGTCTCTTCCCTGTCCTCCTCCCAGCCGCCTGTTCTGCCTGCCTGCCAGGCTGCTCGGTCTCCTGCAGGATTCCCAGGCTCTTTGAGCCACTCTCCTCCCTCTCGTTTCCTTTCTTCGCATTCAAATCAGGCAACCTCCTCCTCTTCCATGCTGCTGTTTTCAGGCTGTTTTGATGGGCTCGCTGTTCTTAGTTACAAAACCTGGGCCTGGATAAGGCCGAGTCCAGCACAGCCAAGAACTACAGTTACAGGGAGAGCCCTGCTCAGGTGCAGCCTCCAGCAGTCCCTACCAAGGCTGCACAAACCACAGGTTTATTTTTCCAAAGCATGAAACTCAGCCAGCAGATCTGTGCAGGGCTGACTGCCTGACCCCAAAACTATCCGTGCCACTGTACATGCCAGCGCCTCGCTCGTGAAGGTGTGCAGGTACGAGACGAGGAAGCAGCAGCAACAGTTTCTGCTATCAGCACAAGCTGCTTATTTCCTCTAACCTTGTATTTAGAAGCCACAAAAACATTTTTAACTGCAATTTTCACAGGAAAAAAACAATCTTTGCCTGAGGCAGACACCTGGTGGGGAGACTTCAACCAAACAATTTAAATTGGCAGTTAGGAACAGTGTTAAACAAGATCTTTTAATGTGAAGTATCAGCCTCCAGGCCAGCCTACAACCATAACTGTAGATGATTAGACTTTTTCATTCAGATTCATCTTTTTCTCCAAATATACACTTGTATTAGTTTATGATTATGGAGTGGTTTGATTTTCCAGAATCAGATTTTGCTTGAGAATAATAATAATTAGATTTATTTGAATGCCTGATAGACCTTTTTGTTTCAGAAGATTATAATGGAAACATAAGGCTGTCAAAATGGATAGAAAATTGTGAGGGTAAACACTTCTGCTCAGTTTCTTGAACGCAATAGTCAAGAAGGCAAGAGGGGGGTTGTGATTCTCTGCAGCTTTCCCAGCCCTGCGGTACCGGGCACAGGCTCTGACCCTGCTCAGCCCTGTGCTCGAGGGCAGCTCCCTCCAGCACAGGCTGCTGCAGGGCCCAGGCTGCAGCCAGGGAGGAAGGGGTGGAAGGGAAGGGCGCCTGTGCCCTGGCGCGAGAAAGGGAAGGGAGAAACGGACACGTTGGACAAGCAGGGAGGAAACGGCGGCTGTCGTGAGGAGAAAGGAGGAGCAGCAGAACCCATGCAGATGGTGGATGCGGCAGTCCCAGAGAAGAGGGCAGTGCTGAACTCAAGAGGTTCATCTAGCCAAGTTCTGAAGGCAGGAGTCATGAGACTGCAAAAAGGCTAGGAACAATAGTTCGTTTTTTATGCAGATCAGGAGGGAAAACATTTTCCTTCTTAGTTCTGAGTTTCCCAGTTGAGCAGGTTCCTACCAACAGGCCCGTGATGTTGGAGTGGGTCAGGGTGCTTGTTGCTAGCGGGACGCACTTGCAGATCCACTCCTGAGCCCGGCTGTGTGTCTGGCTGCAGCAGCAAAGTGTTTCCTGGCCTGTTTTCCAGGCATGGCTGTGACTCAGTGTGATGTTTGTAGGCTGCACTGCCAACCATGTGTTCCAAATGGGACAGCTCCACTTTTTTTTTTTAATTATTTATTATTTTTATACATATTTGTTCAAAGAACCATGCTGAGAAGCTGCTGTTTGTTTCCTTTCTTCTTTTGTTTCATAAACTGAAAAAAAATCCATTCCAGCTCCAGCATCCTTTATCCTCCCATTTCCCTTCATGATGTCACCTAAGCCTCGACAGGAAGCCGACATCTGACATGCGGAGACACCTCTGCACTCTGAGCAGGATGCCAGCACTAAGCACTGTTAGCACATTTTATTCCCAAGACATCCGCATCCAACAGGCAGGACTTGCTCCTAGTTTGAATGGATCACAGAAGTAAACATCCGTTCTTGATTCCTGGTGATTTACCTAGTAGGATGTTATCTGCTCTCCTTAGCTGAGTGATCTCTACTCAGTTTCTCCTGTGAAACTGGGGTATATTCAGCTCACTCTTTCCTCTGTGTTTTCCCTGCTGTATATATAAAAATAGGGGAAGAACAGGTTCCATAGGCTCATTTTGGTGGAAGCTGTAGAGCTGTTTCTGAACCAGGAAACCACTACCTAATAATTTTTAGATTAATCAATATTGAGTTTCTTCCTTCAGGGAGAACTTTCTTCAACATAATGAAAAGTATGTCCTAATAAAAGATCAGACTTTCTGGTTCTTTATGGAAAGAAGCACATACAAAGTACTGCAGGAACTGGTGGCATGGTTGTTACTGGTGTTGTTACTGTTATTCCTTGTTCTTTTTTGCTGCATCAAATACAGAGCCAGACGCTGGTAGATGCTGGAGAACTCTGGTGTATTCCTTGCATCAAATAATTTCTAATGCAGGTGGAGAATAAGAGACTGTAGTAAAACTGTCTGCATCCATCCACGTAAAGATTCGAGTAACAATGAGGTCCCTATGAGTGTCTTTTTTTAGGTATTTTAATCACAGATCCTTATCCTTTGGAAACTTCTTTCATCAGAGCTCTGTAGACAGTAGCTTCTGATCTGGGTCACTGGAGCCTTCCCTTGCGTTAGCTCCAAGTATGTGGCTGTGCATGCAGCCTGCAACCAAATACAGGCCGCGTGGGCGCTGAAGCCCTTCCTAGCGAGATGACGCTGCCCTGGAGCGTGTTCAAATCCGTCGCTTTAGCAGGGACAAACTCAGGGCAGAGAGAGGAGGCGCCTGGCACCCATGGGGCCCGCTCTGCAACGCTGCCCCTGCCTGGATGGGTGATGCTTACACTGCAGTCTGTGCGCAAGGGGTGACCGTGTGTCCTGGGACACTCCTTCTCTTAACAGATCCTCCACTTTTAATGTAAAAGCCCATTAATCTCTGTGTTTCAGTGGACAGATGTATTTTTCTGCCTTCACAGTGTGCATCCCCGTGTTCAGGGATGAACGCCTCCTCAACATGCTCTTAAGGAGGTAGGTAAGGCACAGAAGGATTAAATGACTTGCCCAAAGATTTCCAAGAGCTCTGTCAGACAGTGAATGAATCCAGAAACTAGAGAGTTCAGTGCTAGTTCCAAGCTGTAGCTTATCTCCCTATTTCCATGTAAATTCAGCTCTAAGTACTTCTTGTCATTGAGGCAGGCCTGGCTGCTATGTAGAAACACGCCCAAAGCACCAAGCTTTTGGGTAAGCGCACGGAGACCTTGCTGATGGATTGTTTTTAATTCTCAACTGTTGCAGAATAACGGTGATGGGGAGTCAGTCAAAAACGTTCTCACGTCTCCCGAAAACCGCATCCTCATCAAACGTATGTTGATAAAGTGTGCGGACATCTCCAATCCCTGCAGACCCCTGCAGCAGTGCATCGAGTGGGCCGGGCGCATCTCTGAGGAGTACTTTGCACAGGTAAGGCACCTGCAAATGGCTGCTTAAATTCCAGGTGGGCATTTCCTTTACAAGCAAGAAAAGGATGCTGTATACTGTCGACCTTTGTCTACATCTCAGAAAATTTAAAGCTGCACTGCATAATGTGAAAATAGGGGGGTTTATATATATATTTTAATGTTGGGCTATTATTCATGCTAATGCAAGACTAGATACCTCCATGCAGAAGGAAGGTGATGGCTTCTACAGTGCAGTTTTTGAAGCACTTAAGCCTTCGTGTTGTTCCGCTTGCCGTCCAGCCAAGCACGTTGCTGTCACAGGACGCAGGGCACGGAGCCGCCCGCATCCCCACACGCTGGTTCTGCCTTGGGAAGAGCAGCCCCAGCTGCCAGAGGGAGCAGCGCAGGCTGCCGGCTGCGCTGAAGGGGGCCCGGCGGGAGGCCAGGGCAGAGTCAGAACAAGTGACAGAACAAATACTGACTTTGGGCCTTTCTACCTCCAAGGGGGGGAAGGAGTATTAAGATAGTTCACCCCCTCTAGTATGTACAGAATGGCACTGCTGTTGGAGGTTGAGTGGTGGAGCATCTTTGAAGACCAAAGCAGCCATAAATTAAATCAGTAACTTGTGAAGCACCCCAGCACCAACTGTGTGTACACGCAGAAAATAAATGCATCACACTGGGAAACACGGGAAGGCTCTGTGCTGTCTGCTGTTTGGCTGAAACCTGTACAATGAGGTACTTAGGATTTACTTGTTTGTTCTTCAGATTTATTCTGATTCCTGTGTTTATTTAGCAGTTGCACACTTTGGTCAGTGCCAAAAAATCTGTTGCTAAAAGCACCTAATTAGCAGAATGTGCCTCAGATGAATAACCACGTGACTGTTCTTTGCAGACTGATGAAGAAAAGAGGCAAAGCTTACCTGTGGTGATGCCAGTTTTTGACAGAAATACTTGTAGCATCCCCAAATCCCAAATATCATTCATTGATTACTTCATCACCGATATGTTTGATGCCTGGGATGGTAAGCAAAACTCTGCTATGTTTCCTATCAATAAGTATTTTGAAAGCATTTGAAACTACTATGATATAAAATTATTCTCTTATGACTCCTAAAAAAAAAGAGTGAATAAAATGGAAAATTTCTGCAGTTTAAGTACATCTAATAACCTCATTATAGCATTATAACAGCATTAAAATGGAAGCATTTTGATAGTGCCACAAACAACTCTCAGGGTTTTTCTTCTAAACGAGTTTCAGGCAATGTTTTAACTTTTATTAAGCTGGCTTCTCTCTAACTGGAGAACAGACCGCATTCACTTTGATACCACACTGCACATAGTCGTTTTGTCCATGTTAACATGAGTTATTCTGCAAGACAAATTTCTACAGTCTGGAAACTGCTTGGGGGGAGCAGCTATTTCCTCCCGAGTGCTGCCTCTGTGGTCAAAGTGGTCAGAAATGTGACTCCCCTGAATGCTGGATCCTGACATGTGACAGAGATTGGATGAAGTAGAATAATTACAAGCATGATTAGTTATGCCTCTCCTGGAAAACCGGGTCCCTTTGCTAGCATTGCAATACCAGTATTAAGTAGACTCAGTAACTGTCTCCATAGCCTGGGAGGATGCATGACTGATGAGAGCTCTGAATCCAGAACCATTTTGAGCTGTCAGGATGTCAGATTGAAGCATTCCTCCTCAGCACAGTTGCCCAGACATTTCAAGTGATATTTCAGCAGGCAGAATCATGTGACTGTTTCAATTCTGCAAACTAAATACGCTTTGCCCTTTCTTCCCTAGCATTTGCAGACCTGCCAAATTTGATGCAGCATCTGGATAATAACTTTAAATACTGGAAAGGACTAGATGAAAGGAAGCTGCGGAGCCTCCGACCACCACCAGAATAGCAATTAGGCCATGGTGTGTAATTTACTAACTCAGTACATATTTATTCAAGCTCACTTTTGTTCATGTGATTTCAGATTTGTTTTGGTCTCTTCAGTATTACAGTAAGGCTAGAGCCCATGCACGGGGGGAGCTTTCAGATTTGAGCGGACACGAGGTCAGCAGTTGACTCCCCCGAGCTACACGTGTGGACTCCAACAAAACTGACCTGTGGAGTGGAACTGCGCTGGATGCTGCAGCACTTGGCCTGAAGAGGGGCTGTTAGTGAACATAGTTTTGCATTATCTCTGCACCGGTATGTGAAGCTGGAAGACCTTGAAGAATCCTCATAAAAAGGACATTCACTAGAAGATTTTGCTTAATCCTCAATTCTGCAAGAGAAATAAAGAAATATCTATTAATAGTGACTCTCAGCTTTTATTGGAAAGCTACATGCTTTTTATAAGCACTTAAGACAGTTACGTAGAACAATCAGACATTTAAAATGCAAGTCTCCATGAAGGAATTTTTGATCTATGAAAAATAGATCTATTCTATTTTTTCATATCACAGAAGGTGCAATCATTCACTTCTGAGCACTACTGAAAGTGAGTTCTCTTTACAAAATTTAGTAGCAAATGTAAAAAATAACACAAGATTTTTTGAGGTTGATCGTTAGCATCTATGATTAAAATGTTTTATTTATTTTGTTAGATGTTCAATATTTTCTATGAATTTATAAATACTTAAAAGCCAAAGCCAACTTTAGATGCATTACAAATTTACATGATTCATACTCATTAATATACATTTAATTGATGTACAGACCTTTTATTTTCATAATGCAAATACAAAATATTATACAATGATACATTTTTATTGCACTGTAAGGATAGATGTGTATGTTTAAATATTGTCTGATTTATGTTAATTAAAATAAGTTTTATTGAAAAGGTCTCAGTTAAGAATAGTAAATAAACAAGACGTGTACTGTCTGAGCACCAGAAGAGCAGGCAGTAGCGCTCTCTCAAACCAGTGACGATCACCTGATCTTCCCCTGGCTACAAATGTCAGAATTTTTGTTTTCCCCCCCGTGAAATTTTATGATAAAATTCCCTGTCAAAGTCTGCCTTATTTTATATAGTATTTCTACAAAGCATTCCACAGCATTTATGAAGAGGTAATACTAAACATCTAAAGAATTTCAACATTTTATAGCCTGTGTACTTTCCTCTGCCTTGACAGAAACCGAACATAGAAACAACAAAATCCTTTAACTCGAGCAATTTGTAAAGGCTGTGTACCTTCACACTTTGAATGAAACCTTCATAGCAAGCACCAGAAAACAATAAAAATGTATATTTTAAGAAGTGTCAAAGTCCTAGCCATTTCATTGGAGCTGTGTATTTATGTTGTAGTGAAACGTGTATTTATTTTGTAGTTTGCAGAGTGTCTAACAGCGCCCTGCAGTTCTTGTAGAATCCCCAGGTCGCTGGGTGCCCGAGCCGCGCTCGGCCTGGCAGCCGGGCCGCCCTCTGCAACGCGCCGGGCGCCCCGCCGGGCCCTCGGCCACGAGGGCAGGTTGGGGGCTCTGCGAGGGCTGAAGGGCCTTTGCGGGGGGCCGCACAGCGAATCACTGCGCCAAGGCCGGGGCTACTGCCCGAGAAGGGACTTTGGGAACCACTCGCCAAGGAAGCGGCACAAGCGGCCGAAGGAGCAGAGCTGCGCAGGGCTGCAGCAGCAGAAGCGCTGCCGCAGGTAAGGAAGGCGTGCGGCCCCGCTGCCCTCGCCTCCGTGCTTCTCCCTCCCTCCAGCTGAGGAGCCCAGGCCAGCGCCGGTACCAGCTCAGCGCTGCGCGGTCCAGTGCAGCCTCCCTTGCTCCTCCCGGCCGCTGTGTTCTCCCTCCCTGTACCGGGTTTGTGTGCTATGAGGGCAGGGAATTCCCTTCGCTCCGTGGCCCGGGGCTGCCTCAGAGCAGCTGGGCTCAGGTGTTAGCTCGGCAGCGACAGCAGGATCCCCGCTGAGGGTGCAGTGTCCTTGTCCATCTTCCAGGAGCTCTACGGGTTTTACAAATGGGATGGATATATCCCCAGGCCAGACTAAAGAACCAAGTGTCCCCTTTTCCAAGGAGGGAAGGATGCAAGGAGAGGGAGAGAAGGCGGCCAGATGCTTTGCTTTCCTGGCAGTAACACACTGTGTTTCCATATATGTACGTGCGCCTATTGTGCTCTGCTGTAATCTACCACCTGGTCTTAATCTCTTCCATTGCACGCAGGCTCCTGTGCTTTATTCAGGGAAAAGCTCCTCTGGTTCCATGAGGGAAAGCTACATTCCACCGTTCCTGCTCTACTGTCTGTATTTGTCTGTTGCAAGGAGGAGAGGAGGGGAAAAGTAACAGCATGTGGGTCCAGAGAGTGTCTGCAGGAAGGGAGTAGAAGTATTTATTCTGGAGTGTAGTTAATGTGCTCGATTGTAGTAACAAATAGTAAAAGCAGGTCATTTAATCTGCTATAAAAAGCAAGCAGTGCATCATCACTGAAAAGAGCTAATCAATGTGATTAATTTCCTGAGATTCATACTCCATCTTTAATGCCATTACTTGGAGTATAGTGCCATACTAATCAGCCTACTGTATCAGCCAGACCTATGTCTATATTGCTGTAGCATAACTTAACATAAACACTAGTTTGCAGCCACTGAATGCAGCCCTGCCTGTTCTGTTGTCCCTCTGAGTTTTGTTGTTGCCGGGGTCAGAGTATGATTAAAGGAAACCTGGAACTGCCCTGTCTGACCCTCACCCAAGACATTTTCCAGATTCTCTACGAATCCTGATTTTCTTGCTTCTCAGCCTGACAGCTCTGAACCGCGCAGGGCCTCGCTCCTTCCTCCTACCTATGAATTGCTTTTCTCTGGTCTCACAGCCACCTCTCACATATTGCACGTTTCCTACAGCCCTTCCCATTTTGCTCATGGAACATAGGGAAAACCCCAGGATTAGACTGTATGTGTTTGGGGGCCTTTTAATGGCTTTTAATGTGTTCAGTAAATTTCAATGGACCTATGATCCCTTGGAAGGGTAGAAAACTTGATGCCTAAGCTATACGTTGGGGTGTGTGCTAAACAGTGCAGAGTTGAGCTATATGGCTCTGCAGGGCTATTTCCAATCCCATCCCAACCACCTCCCACCTTTCCTGTCCGGTTTCCTCTCCCTGCCTGCAGCCGCACGGGCAGCCAGGCCCAGCGCTGCGCAAAAGGGCATCGAGAAGGGTGGATTCGCTCCAATTGTTTTTGCTCCTGACAACAGATTTGTAAAAATAAGGCTAAAAATACCATTGAGTGAGCTCTGAATTGGCAGAGGACATGAGCATTTTTTTTGTCAAGATCAGGAGGTCAAAATGGGTTAAAGGGTCACAGGGAGTAGCTCCTTTTTAAATTTTTAAAATATATGAGGTAATTTTACCATCTTTTTAGTCCCAGTATCTATCTATGGTTTCCTTGTGTGGGATTTCACTTTCCTGTATCTGCAGTTTAACCTCTCATAGCACTTGAAACTTTTTTTTAAGATTAAAAAAAAAAATCTAGATATTTGTCTCATTTCATTCCACTCTACTGTAACCTGGTCTTAGGAACAAATAGTTACCACCCCTATCTGATAGCCTGTTGCATTGCCTAGAGATAACCTCTCATCATAGTGCTTAAAACAAAATGAGCCACTTGGGAGTTGCACTTTGTGTGTGTGGTGATGGAGTCACTGAACGACTCCAGAAGGGGTGTGGAAAATCTGTGTGTATGAAGACTTCTGTGGGGAGCAAACACAGCCAAAGGCTCCTGCGCGGTGGAAAGGTGCACGAGCTTCGTGGGGGGGACGGTCCAGGCTCCTGGCTAAGCACTGGAAGGTCTTTTTGTTGTAGAACAGTAAATGCTCTGATATGACATTCCTCACTCCAGCATTGAGGGGTCCCTGGATCCCATTGCAAATTCTTTGGTCATTCCAGCTCCTCTTTCTGTCTTCCCCAGAACTGTACACCAGATGCTCTGTGCTCTGAACACGGGTCTAGTTTAGTGGAGGTGAGGCTCTCTGCTCTTGTTTTGCGAGCAGTCTGCGGGGGCAGACACGGGGCTGTGTTCAAGTAGGGAAGAGC
>JAVCKT010004710.1:5721-32925 GCA_032273925.1 Rhynchotus rufescens
CTTCGTTTAATTGGGCTGTACATACATGAAATACATCTGAGATGCTCTACACACACACACCTGCCTAACTAACCAGGTAGGCCACTCCCTTGGGATGCACCAGACTGTCCCTAATTCATCACATCAGCGATTCAGTCCTCACATGAGCATTTCAAAGCCTTTTCAGCTCTAGTAACCATACCCTAAGAATGAAGAAAAAGTGAGTCAAACATTGACAGCAGTTAACAAAGCTAAGTTACACCTTTTTTTTTCCAGCCTTACCTGTTTCAGTCCTTGATAGCAAACACATCTCAGGGAGGTCGTTTTCAGGCTTTTTCATTCTGTTGCCCATGCAGTCATTCTAAGGCATTGAATCCCCTCACCCAGGATATTTGTGATAACATTTACACCAACAGTGGAAGAATCTTTGAATCTAAGTTTAAATCATGATCAATGACTTAAAGACAATTTTCTTAGTCTTCTTTTCACCAATTATGCCTAAGGTAATCTTGCCCTCCAAGCAGTTAACAAGAGTTCATTACTTCAAAAGCAATGAGTATTATCAAAGGGGAGAGAAAAAAATATATTTATATACATACAACACATCAGTGGAACTGGAGCTAACGTCTTCAGAAACACCTTTGATTGCCAATGCTTTTGGCTTGTGTTAACACTGTAATATTCTAAGATTTGCTTGAATTTCTGCAAGAAGCTGTGCAGGGTACTTCAGGCCTGAATGTTTCTTACCTATTTCAAAATGCCAATAGTGGAAATACCAAATACAATTCAGCTGTATCTGTCTGGGAGGAAGCAGAGCATTCATGCCAAAAATAAAAATAAAACTAAGATAGTATCATGTCTCTACAGCATCTAAGATCACTGAATCATGTCCTTCCCAGTGCCATTGGCACTGGGATAAATAGCAGAAATAACACCTTCTACGGTGGAGGAGGAAGACATGGCCTCAGTCATCCTCAGACTTACAAGGAGGGACATTTCCAGAGCTTCTCGCAGTCCCCACAAGTCCTCCCTCTGCCTCACAGGCACTGTGAGCTCATCACAACTCATACAACAAAAATAACCCACTAAGGGTGGCAAAAAATACCCAATGTTCTTTAAGTGTGTAGATCAAGGTTTATGGGTATTAAAAATAAAGATTGCAGAATACGAACATTGTTGAATCCATGTTCAAGGTAAGCAATCAGATGCCTGAATTATGTTCCTGCTCTTAAAATACATGGTGCGTTACAGCTTTTTTTTTTTTTTTTTTTAAATGGTCTTTGTGAAAACTACTGTGTGTACTGTACCTTGACCTCAAGTCCATAACGAAGTAGTTACGTTACCTTCAGGATTCTCTCTACCTAGGTCTTTTATTCTGCTTTAAACTAATCAGAGCAGCTGCTTCAGAATGTAAAAAGAGGGGAAAAAAGGCAATCATATGATTTACTGCAAGACTCCCAGCAAGCAAAAGGGCACCCACCCATCCTGCAGGCAAGCAGCAAAGGGAGAGAAATACCACTCTGTGCAGGGGAGGAAAGGCAAAAGGGGAGAGGGGGCACACTGGGCAGCAGCACATTAGTGTGATTGTATAGGAGAGCAGCCTGACATCAGGCAGGTTGGGAGATTGCAATGGAATTATGACACAGATAAGCACAAAAGAGGCATTGGCTTCATAGAATCTCTTGTTTATCCCCTACAGCTGGAGGAGGTCAGGCTTGATCCCACAAAGCACCCTGATGTGCTGACAGATCAAGATCCTCCCTCCACACCTGTCTCTAAGAAGATCTGGCTGCAGTTATGAGAGCTGGAGGGCCTGAAGTGCACTTGATTCTGCCCAGATGCCTTCTGAGAAGTGAAAAATTGTCCATCCCATCTAGGGGAGCATCAGCAGAGCTATAGGAGCCCAACTTTCTGGAGACTGGGCTGCCACTCTCCTGGAGACCAGCAGGCAACCAGCATCAGCAGAGCCTGGCCACCCCTTGGCCACCAGACATGAGCTGCTCCAAACCCAGAGCTCCCAGCCCAACTCGCACCCATGTGGACACCCTGTGGAGATGCAGACAAGCAATTTGGGGAGGGTCCAACTCACTCAGAGCCATGGGAGCCAGCTCACCTCCACCCACCCCACCCTGGCATCCTGGGGGCCACGTCATCTCATGTCTTCCAGTGGGAAATTCAGATTGCACACATCTAATTAAAGGAAACAGGGATAAACAAGCAGATTGCTTACCTCAATTATGTGCACAGTGCCTGCAGGGTTACCATTTATAAAAGCACAAGGAATGAAAACAGTCAAAACAGGTAAAATGACAAAATAGGAATGTACAATCTGCAGCTTACTTCGAAGACAATTAAAAATACCTCTCCACCAAGGGCGAAGGAACGAATGTTATTCTTGGCAAATAAGTATAGTCCAAAATTTTTCAGCCATCTGTAAATAACATTTACCTGGAGCAGCTGTACATAATTAAATGATTTCCTTATGTGGATTGCACAGACCCATCTGTGTAGAGAGGGAATAGCTTGCTCAAAATGAAGATACAGAAGGAAATAAATCAAAAAGCTCTCCATTTCTTTACTTAAAATTGTCCCAGAGGCAATTTCTCTGGAATCCTCCAAAATCAGCAAAGTTCACTAAAGTCAAACATCAGCTTTACTTGCAGCTTAACTTTCTGAAGGAAACATTACCTGGACAAACAATCCTCTAAGTAGCTTAACAAGTTTGAGTAAATGTTTGAGCTGCTGTAAAGAGGCAAGAAAGTCACTCTATATCCTATTCAGGAAGGTAAATAATTTTCTTGTTATTTTGAGTCCCTCAAGTATTTGTACTACCAGAAGGATTAAATAAAACCTCTGTAGGGTGGCTCTTCTGGGTGACATGATTCAGATGCAGCAAAAGGTTCAAAACTAGGAGTGAAAACTGATTTTCAATTCAGTCATTTGAATAATTAGATGCAAAACCAAGTCCTTTGAAAGGCTTGATTTGCGTTCAGGAAGAATGTTCATGATGATCAAAATTCATCAACTGCATTTGAAAATTAAAATGGCCACCAGTGCCAGCCCACCAAATTCCACATTGCTCCTCCGTGTAAACTAGCTGATAAATTAGCTAATTGTAAAACAAACACTGAAGTTATTCCTGACGCATTCTGTATTCAATAGATGCTCATATTTGCTAGTAAGACTTGCTGAGAGTTGGCTTTTCACCTTCCTCTGGTAGTGAAACTCCTACTTTACCCTCCAAAGAACCTGTGGGACTATTTCCCCCTTACAAAAAGAAAAAAAAAAATCTACAAAAACGTACAATAACTTCCTAGTCAAAGGTTTCTGTGGGGCTGCAGAAATTTCACTCACCAGAATTTAGCTCTCAAGTAGCTCTAGCAGTAAGCATTCTGCTAGTGTGGTAGCTAAATTTCTTTACTCAGAATAAGCTAGAAGGACCAAGCTCTCCACACGTAGATTTCAACGATTGCATCCGAAATCCTCAGAGATGGAGAGGATTCACAATTATTGGACTTGTCCAAAGCTAATCTGGAAAAAATATTGCCATATAAAGGGCCCAACATATCTGTGAAGTTGTACAGTGATCATCATGTCAATGTTAATTGCATTAATGAACTTCAGCCACAAGGGTAATACACAACTGCAAAACATTTAGTTCCAAACATCGTGGGGAGTAATTTGCCAGACACCTCTACAGCTGTGACACCTAGCATCAAGCTTACCTCAGATAGAAGATCTGATGCAACGTTTACCTGAGACATGGTCAGCCTTTCTTCTTGCGCTAGATGCTGTTTTGGGGACCATAACCGTACCATAGACATGGCTCAATCTCTTTGCTTCCTCCCAGTAAGTGTCGGCAGGCTGTTGCGGGATCCCACAAGAGTCACCTGCTGTTCAGGTGGAAGTTGTCCAGCTCCCTCAGCTTGGCAGGTGCTCCTGACCATCCCTCTGCTGAACCTTCCTGCAGTTTACTGCTATCTTTCTTGAACTGCAGGATTCAAACAGTATTCTAGATGCAATCTAAAAAACTACTGAGTAGAATGGGACAACGACTTCCCCCGGAACCTCTGCTCCAGACAAGAAAGACACTCTCTATATAAGAATATAGCCATCAATTCTACTTTTCAGTGCAATGAGGAATTGCTGGTTAACATTATCAAACATAGCAGCTCCATTCAGGACTGGTGAGATGCAGAGCTCAGCTGCACTGCTAGATACAGAAGGACTTTGAATCAGGCCAGACATGCCAACAGCCACCATCTAAAGCAATATGTTCAGAGCATCCCACATGGATATACCCAGTGCATGCAGCATGGTAGATAGGAACTATCAAGTTGCTTTAACATACACAGTGGCCATCTGTCCAGGAGGGCTCATTCCAGGGAGTCCATATTGCTGAACATGTGATGGTCATGATCCAAGGCAACAGGGCAAAAGGATTACAGCTGAAACAAGTCTTTCCATCTAAACAAGTACACCTGGTAGGCCTGGCTAATGCCCTGGTAACTATATTGGATATAGAGTCAGTGCTGAGGTAACTGAGATCAGAATGTGGCTCAGGGTCTACAAGAGCCAAACTCCAGAGAACCAGGTAGCTCGACCTACTTCTGTCCAGCTCTGTGCAGCTCTATGCAATTCCGCCCCGCTTGCTGTATTAGCTCTAACTCTGCCCAATTCTCCCAGGCTCCAGAGCTGCAGGTATGACTCACTGCCGGAAGAGAACTAACTCATATGCGTGACCAAAATTGCCACAGATAATACTAAGCATGCAAAAGAGATGTAATCAATTTTAGAACAAAGTTAAATCTGCAGTCATTTACCCCACTTCCATTAATAGCTAAAGATAAATAATGTCATGCATTAAATACTCCCATCGCATTTTTCCAGTCTTGAGAATTTTCTAGCAGGAAGCAACAATAATTGAAGTGCAGTGACACCCAAAAGCAACTCTCCTAAGCAGGATGTTTGTGCTCTGCACCAGTTTTCCAGATAGCTCTGGTTTCAACATGGACGAGGCTGAATTGCTGCAGCTGTACAGAATGGGCAAGAACTAGAGGCAAGGCAGAAAAGAACTTCCCCCAAGAAGCAACAGTGGATTATCCATAGCTCAAATACAAATAAGCCACATTGTTTCCCATTGGCTAGGCATAATCTCCGATTAGAAGAGATATTACTACATTGGAAAAAAATAATGAGCTTTCTTTCTCAAACCAACCAAACCTAAAGGAAGCACCAAAACCTGCAGTGAGCCCGTTTTTTTCCAAGCCTTCACAGCCACAGAGAGCACATGGGTTAATAAGCCTCATCAGCCCTTAGCCTGCTTCTCACTCCTCCCTTTTCCCAGGCATCAGAGGAAAAAGAGTTTTGAAAGGAACACACTGTGCTTGGGTAGTCACCACTTTATCTTTTTAAAAGATATTCAAGGAAGTTGCTGCTTCTGCAGCACAGCATCCTCTGACTTCTAGCTAACACATAAAGCGATGTTATTTTTAAGTGAACTGAATAGATCAAAATAGGTAGCGTGGCATGCAAAATTCTCTCCACTTTTGTATCTCAGTATATCCCATAAAACAGGACCTTGTAGCAGCAAGGCCTCCAGGTGAGGTTTTGCACAGAGCACAATGGAAGTAATTTATCTGTCACCTTTGCATTTCGCTGAGCCTCCCTTCACACACACGTAGAAAGGAGGAACCTGCTGATTTTTCCCCATGCCCATCATTACTACGTGCCCTCCTGTCATACCCCTGCCTATTAGCTGCTCTTCGAATTGTGGGCTTTATTCTGCTTACTAATGTCTCAAATTAAAAACCTCCTATGCCTGTAATTATTGCAGTTGCCCTTTTCTCCCTCCTTTCACTTTCAGCACTCATCTGTTTTGAAAAGTTGGTTTCCACATCCATTTCTCTAGCTGTGAAGGAGCAGCAGCAAGAAAGCCAGGGACACGGCAAGCAGGGAGTCACCTGAGTTAATATTTATTTTCTGCTGACATCTGGAGGCAGCAGCTGCATGAGAGCCCCATGGTCAGGACTACCCAGCCCCGGAGCACCTGGCAGCCCTTGCACAGGATCATAGGGAGGAGAAGGACCTGGGCAATGGAGAAATCACACTGCAAGCTTTCTTGTCCAGGCCTGCGTTCTGACTATTCCTGCATATGGAAAAATACAGATCCAAACCCTCACGAAGCACAAAGCATTTCAGTGGCCAAGATAACACCAATCCAGGCCCTAGGGAACATTTATTACACGTTAAATGGCCTATTTCTAGAAAATACAAGAGCCCACATTGGGGATATAGCCAAGGAAAAAACATTTCAGAAGTATCAAGAGAAGATTAAAGCCTCCCACAAGCAGGAGGGCAGAGCTGCAAGCCCAGCTCAGTACAACCTCCCAGCTAACTGCTCCTAACAGCTCAGGAGATGCATCAGAAAAAAAAAGCAAATTCTCACCAAAAGCCACTGCAACCCACAGCCAGGCTAGCGGGACCTCAGGCCAATGCAGCAAGGGACAAGTTTGCAGGCACCAGCCTCACACTTCAATCCCCTCAGCCTCCCTGGGGACCATGAAAACCACTGCCCTGGAGGGCAAGACCATCACAGGCTCAACTTTACAGCTGATTTCCTTTGGGGGAAGAAAAAAGCAAGGCCCTCTTCTCCCCTGGTTTTATCTAGGTCACTCAGCTGGGCACAATGACGGTGGATGATGTCCAGCTGAGCAAGGGCTCCTCTTCCCATGCCTAATTCTCCTGCTGATTTAGGCAGAGCAGCCTTTTCCAACCACCTGTGTTTGGACAAAGCAGCCTTCTCCACTCTCCTATGTTATACTCCAGGGTAGATTTAAATAGGAAATAGCATCTTAATTTCTAATGCACAACCAGGAATGGAGCATGGATGTGTACAAAGCCGCAAGGGCTAAGGATAAAGAGAACTTAACATATTTTAAAAACAATTACTCAGTTATAAATTTGCCTGGTCTGGGGCTTTGCTTGTGCAGTTCAGGTGGAATAGCCAAATCAACCAGACACATCCTTAAAAGCAGCAGCATCCGATGGATTTATTGAGTGTCCTGAGATGGATCACAAACTTTAAAAATTCCAGTTCACTGTAGATTTTTGAAGAGAGAAAGGAGATGCTGGTGAACAGAAGCAGAGCTTGTGCGGTGAATAAGGCATGGCCCTGCGGTTAATTCTGTGTTAGAACAAATGCATTAAACATTTATGACACTGAAATGTTAGTTTTAAACAATCATTAAAATCAGTTTTCTCTCTGTCCACTGGAGATCAGTTATTCATTTAAAGTTCATGAAGCTTCCCTAATTTCAACATCATTATTTCTATGTGCACATAACAGGAGCCATTATATTTTAGCTTCCTATAGTAACACTGCCCAATTTATTTCCCTCACTTCTTATCTCCAGTTTGCCAACCTTTGTACTGAACATGAACGTTTCATTTAAAAATGAGCCTCTTAACCATCTTCTGAAATACATGCACAGTGCAGACGAGGTGATAAAATGAGCTTAGAGTAATACCCACATTGATTATCTGTGAGTTGGAGCGTTGCTCTTTTAGCTTACACTCGTTGTTTAGTTAGTCATTCATGTTACTTGTTTTTAAGTTTAGCTCTTCACAGTTTTCCAAGCTTTTTGTTTCTCCTCCTGCCTTTGCCTAGAAGGTTTCCCAGCAGGAAACCTTGTCTGTGGCAGGTTCTGGTGCTGGCTGCAGGACAGGAGCACGGGACGGGCAGGCGCAGGCACCGCTGCTGCTGCCCAGCGCCACAGAGATGCTCCTCAATCTGCCTCCGAGTCTAACCACAACAGGAAAGCAGGGGTCATATCTTAGTTAATAACAACAGCTGAAAAGGGCAACTGAAGCCTTTACTGTTTAAAATACGCTAATTTGCAGTAATCAACACGCACATCTTCAGGCTAGGACCAAGAAAATTGCTGCCATCTACTGCTGAAAAAAAATATGTGTATATTGAAAGCCTCTTCCCGAAACAAGTTCTGAGCTGCAGTCAGCTGCAGGGAGCTGATCTCAAGCACAAGCCCCGCTCTGAAGAGCAGAGCGGGTGAAGAGGAGGAGGAGGGAGGTGACGCTGCGTCTGGCGGGTAGGGTCCCACCGAGCTCTCTCTGGCCAGCAAACCTGGGCTTTTTGGGTTGCACAGAGCTGGGCAGAGCTGGACTTCAAATACCCCCACAGGAGCCCAATGTCTCCCACTTGGGGAAATCAGACACTTCCCATCAGAGCAGTAAGTGGCTGAGCCAGGAGGAAATCTTTTACTTCAGGCTTCCCATTTGCTTAAAATGTACGTTGCTGATAGTGAAAACTATCTGAAATGCCCAGAGCAGTCTCTCTCTCCTCCCCACCAGCAAAAATGGTTAGAGAGAGAACAGAGGAGAGAAAAGGAGGAATAAAGAGGAAGAAGAAACTTCTGAAATGCGTTTCTACGTTTTAGGCAAAACCAGGCTCAGAGACAGCAGCACCTGCACTCAGACACATGGCCCCAGCTCCACACGCCGTCCTGCTACCTCCCTTCCCCGTCCCATGAATGTGAGGAGGACACAAGCAATCGCTCCCCACCTAAAACTGCAGTGTTTATACGGGGGGCTCTGCACCCTGAGCGGGCACCGGCTGCCTGGCGCTCCCCCGGACACTCCTCTAGGCCCGAGGGCTCAGGACGGGCACTGCAGCTGGGCCAGAAGCTGCTTTAGGGCATGGCCAGGTTTGGTTTTCAGTCCTCCCCACCTCCAGGGACACAAAAAAATAATATATAATATACATATTAACTGCAGGTAACCTGCTTAGGATGATTCACGGCAAGACATCTATTTCCAGGAGAAAGTATTTCCCACCAAGCCCCTGGAAGGGCTGCTAGTGTCAGCTAAACCGTGGCTCTGGCAGCAAATTATTCCACCCAGCTGGTAAATCTGCCACTTGGCTTGGGAGCTGGTACTGCCAGCACCGGGGGATGTGGAGAGCGGAGCCTCCCCGCTGCGCAGCCAGGCTGCAGTCGGGCAGGTAGGAACCTGTCCCTCTAAACACGGACAGATTTAAGCATGTGTTTAATAGCTTTTGTGAGCTGAAACACTGAGGCATTTAAGGAAAAAAGTATTTTTTGTTTGTATAATCTCAACAGAAGCAGGTGCCTGAAGAATGTATTCCCAACAGAAGAAAACTGTAGAAGTCTCTTTTTTTTTTTTCCTAGGAAAATAGTCAACAGTCTTTCAGCGACACGGAAATCAGCCTAACAGAAGCGTTTATGTCAGGTTATCCTACAAGGAGCATTTCAGCTGAAGAACATCTGTACAATATTTGCCTGCCAGGAAAAGAAGTCTCTATTGCATTTTCCCAAAAGGAAAATTTTTATAACCTTTCTCTGACAGGGAAATAAGCATTATCCACATAGCAGCCTATAATTTGAGTTCCTCTGATAAAGGTTTATTTATTTATATATTTTTGCCCTGGGAGAAAAGAACATTAAAACATTATGAATGAAGTGCTGCTAGACTCCTTTTGTTAACAGAGTTGTAGGGAAAAAGGCACGGTGCAGACCACCTGAACATACGGATATCACAGCGAAGGGAACAGCCTAGTCAGGATCAAGATCGTTACCTCAGCAGAGGAATAGTCAATTAAGGTGGAAAAAACCTCTCTGACTCTGGGGAATAACTGGGGCATCTGCAAATGCCTGTGCCAGCAACGTCCTCTCAGGATTGCATCTTGTACCTTGACCACGGGAAAGGACCAAGCCACAGGAACTTCACTGCTGATCCTGGCATCCCGCTCCTTTCAGGAGCTGAAAGGGATTTCTGGAGCCCTGGCAGTTGCAGAGACAGAGACACAGGTTCTTCCTGGCACTGTGGTCAGGAAGGTTCAGCATCTTGGTAGCCTCCCTTGCCTTGGGATCTCCTTCAATGGGAAGAAGCTAGAACTGTTTTCCAATTCTTGTTTCAGGAACTGTTCAGATGCTGGACATAAAATAGACACAAAGACCTGGGGACACGAAGTCCTAGGAGCATCTTTGGGAGCTGGGCCCTTTCATCCAGAGAGCAGCCGCCCCTGCGTGGTTCTGGGCCAGCTCCCTCCCAGAGGGCTGGGGACCACCAGGACTCCTCCTGCCAAAGCAGATGTCAGGTTGTCACCACTCAAGAAGTGAGATGGAAACTGAGTCTCCTCTGATCACATCTCTATCCAAACTATGGAAGGTGACATTTCCAACCTGTGGGGCAGCCCTTGCCAGCCCCGCTCTGCAATGTGCAAATGCAGCACAGAGCACCCGGGCACTGCTATAGGTCCTCTGAATCTTCTGAGTAAAGCAAAGGCTAGACACGGACACAACGAATGAGTGCCCAGTTCCCCTAGGAGAACAAAACACGCAATTTCCTTCAGCTCTTTGGCAAATACCTGCATGCCTTGGGAAGCAGCAAGTCTATGCCTAAGCAGCAAGACATATTAGAGAAGCCTATGGAAAAGCACAGCCAGTAGAAGCATTAACATCCTCGATCATTTTTGCCTCTGTGGCTGCTAGGATAAATCCTTGCTGGCATTGCCAGGCTCTGCATCCATGTGTCCCACAGCACTTCTCTCCTGAGGTCTCTGGGCATCTTTACAGAGCATTGTCCTATTCACAGCAACATCTGATGGAACTGACGCCTGAATAAGGACAGCAGAAATTTGGAGCTTGAAATTCCCACAAGAACATGACCATAACACTTGGTAGAATCATGTCTTGCTTCTCTGCTAGATTATTTATACCTTTGATTCCTCCTGTCTTGTCAAATGAGTATAGATTTATTATTTTAATTATCTCAAGCTAGTAGAGATTTAAACATCTGTTATAGCTGTTCAATAAGTATTAGAACAGCAATCAATTTTTTTTTAAGCAGAGGAGTGATTCATGGTGCTCTGAGAATAGATCAGCTCACTACAGTCAATACCAAAATATATTTTTAAAGAAAGCAATAGGCTCTTTTAATTAGGTTCTAACTAATTCTATTTAAGAAGCTTAGATGAAACATAACATTTAGGAACACTAAAAGCCATTTAATTACAGGATTTGGTGGGTTATCTTCAGATCTTTCATTGGCAAAGGAGCAGTGCTTTCTGTGCTGTTTCCCAGCAGGACAGTGTTTATGGATTACCTATACAGTTTATGTTGAACATCCTCTGTCCCACATAGGTTCAACTAATAAATCTATTATACACACATGAAAGCTATTTAAGCCGGCGTTCAGCACAGAGCTTTTCTTCATGTCAAAACCAGGAGGCAACGTCTGGGTCTGGCTTGGTGCAATGGGCTCCACTGAAGCAGTGGGGCTTAGGGAGGGCAGTGGGACCTGGGCCCCCAGCCCTTATGCCAAGCACCTGTCCTGGACTGGGCAGAACAACAAATATTAATCTCTACAGTAACACAGTAACACATATGCTTGTACAAAGGTGTGGGACTTAATTCTCTGAAAAACTTTGCTAAGTCAATGAAGACATGGAAGGGCAGTGGCAATCAGGAGCCCAGGGCACAGCAGCACTGCAACTCTCAGCTATCACCTCCCTCTTAACTGCAGTGCTGGTCCTGGTCCAAGTACAGATTTGTATTTACATCTGTGGGCTGGCTGGGAGCTGCTACCCCAATGCTGGGAGCCAACACACCCAGCTGCAGAGCTGCCCTCAGCCAGGTCCTCTCCTGTGACCCAGCACCCTCGGTGCTCCTGGTCCCGCTCAGGACCCCTGCAGGACCCTTCCTTCGCTCCCCCTCTCCCATTCCTGGCCCTCGCACACAGCAGCATTTCCACCCTGTTTGCCCTGTCTGTCCAAATGCAGCCCCAGGACAAGGAAAGAAAGAAGGAAACTGAAGCAGAGAAGCCCTGTGAACCTCTACTGCAATGGCCCAGCTCTGTCCTGTCACCTGCTCTACCTACTGTCCCCTGAGCAGCAGGCGATTTCCTCCCAGGATTGGTGCAGAGCTGACATCCCATCCCAAATGTGTCCTGCACCAAGGTCCCAAGAGCAATCCAGCACAGCATGGATGTGGTTAAGCACAAAAAAATGTTCCTCTTGAAACATTTTGAGCCACTGCCCTGGAGAGGAAAGAGAGCAGGTCTTTGAAGGTAACAAGGCTTCATTTCATGCAGAATAAAGTGGCACAACAACAATGCTTACCCATTCTCCCCCAGTCTGTCCTTGAAGAATTTTAAAAGATTAAAGAAGCGGAAGCTGAGCCAGCTAAGAAAGTGCAGAATGCATTAAAGGCTGCAAAGATAATAACGGTTCTTTTTATCAAGTTTTATAAGAAAAAGAGACCAGCCTCAATACAAAATTAAAAAGAGAGAGAGAGAATGAGAGAGAAACTCTTTCAGTTTTTGAAATAAAATCTTGTCCTAATGGAACTACAGGGAAAAAAATAGTTTAATTTCAGGAAATAAAGGAATTTATTCCAATTGTCCTGGATGTCAAATCTATGAGACCAAAGAAACAGTCAACCTGAAACACTTAAGAAACGAACAGTTCTTTTATGCCAGCCCTTGATGTTTCCCCTCTGGGAGGGGCTGCATCTCAGCACAGCAGTGTGACCTTCCAGAGCCGAATGTGACTCAAGGCCCAAAACTGGTTAAGCCACAGCTGAAGAGCTCTTAAGCTCAGCTGAAGAGCTGAGACAAGGGCTGGTATTACCTTATGTACTGGAGGTGGAAAATAAGTGAATTTCTGGATGAGTTTTAAGCAGGGAAGGCACACAGACTTGCGCATAAGCACCTCCTATGAAAAGGAGGCAATGAAAATGAGACACTGAGCTGCTTTTGGAAGAAACAGAGGACTGTAGCATTGAGGCTCATCAGGTTAATGAGACACAGCCAGAAGTCTGAGAAGAGAAGGGTTTTACTAGACTACCTGAAAGATGGAGTGAGCAAAAATAAATACTAGAGATGTGATTGCTGCCCGCCTACAGAAACCAGACAGCTTCTAGCACAAATTATCCCCAATGGCCGTGGCAGGAATATTGTTCTCTCCTGAACCGTAGATTTCTTCAGTTCCCAAACCACAAAGACAAGCCCCTATACAATCAACAGGCAAAGCCGGTATTTCCAGGAAAGAGAACACAGATGCAAAAACAAAGGGCAGCTACTGGTCTTAATAAATCCACTATCCAATCTAAGAAAGCCTTTGGCTAAGTATTGAACAGATAAGAATAAATACACTCGATTTGTCAGTTTGTAAAAATTTAATACTAGATGTAAAACTGGATGTGGCTCTGTGCATTGCACAGAGTTCCTGATATACTGAAAGGCCTTTTAAGTGCTGCATTCACAGCCAACAAAATCAGTGACATTCCCAGGGGCCTCAGAGACCTTGGATGAAATCAGCAGTACTAAATAAATACAAAATTAAAAAAACATGCTTTCTGTGCTGGAAGCATGAGGCAGAACCAAACTTCCATTTCTTTCCACTTCCACTTGTTTTTCCTGATAACATATGATGCTCTGGGCACAGGGGCACAGAACCTTCATTTTTCAAAACTTAGGCTACATTTGCAGGACCAGCAGTTTTGAAAAATATTACAAGGCTGAGGAAATGTAACACAAAGTTCATTGAGAAAATAAAACATGAACACTATGGTATCATTCTTATATTGTCTTTCTAAAAGGAACTGGACAGTTATTTTCTTTCCTGATTTTTCTTTTGCAACTGTATCTAATTCTTCCAGGACAACATTTTAAAATCTAGTGAAAAAATCCTAAACTATTAAAGGAAAGAAACAGATTTTATACATAACTATATTTGTATAACAGATTTTATATATAGCTATACTGGTGTATAGAAATTTTCATAGTAATTATTCAATGCAGTTCACATAGCACCTTGTGTAGAGTGAATTCTGTACTTCATTTTAGCACTATCCTAGGAACACACATTTAAGAAATTATAGGAAGGAAACAATTGCCTTGGGGACTTGTTATTATGTTCTAAAGCAATAGCTGCAAGAAAACAGATTCCATATTTCATGAAAAATGTTAATTAATTAAAGGCAGGAGATAAAAATAGTGTTTTTTTAAATTAATCTCATTTCCTAAGGAGGCACCTGCACTGTTTGTCCACCCACATGCAGGAGTTGCAAAGCCCAGTGACTAGTTCTGTTCATATTTAACAAAAAGGGAGAAGTTTCAAAAAACCTGCAAATTCCTGCAGGTTTGGCACGGGTAAATAGCAGACAGGAGACAGATCTTAATAAGACACATTAAGAATAAAAGGAAAGCATTGCAAGTGTTAGGAAGTGCCAGGGAATATATTTTGGGACCTAAAAAAATCCAGCCCTATACAGACCTCTATTGTCTAACATTATTTAGTTAAGAAGAGAGACAACCCTACCAAAAAAAAAAAAAAAAAAAAAATAAGAAGAAGAAGAAAAAAGAAAAAAGTCCACAGAAAATTGGGTTTTGTCCATTAAACCCATCTTGGCATGGGTTTAAAGAATACAGAAAGCACACACTAAAGGTGATTGATTCTCTCAAGCTTATAAGAAATGGCAATGACTTACTTAAGATGCTGTCATAAGCTTTACCCTTGCACAAGATATTCCCTCCCCTGGCCACACAGAGGCTGTGTGTGCGCAGCTTCCACCTTGCTTTTGTCATTATGCTCTTGACTTGCCCCTCTCTGCCCTTGGTTAGTGATTCCAAAATGCAGAGACGATGGGGAAGCAACTGAGGGTCCTGGAGGCTTCAACAGGAGCTGAGTTTACTTCGTTGCTCCTGTGAGTAGGTCTGTAGTGTGGCCTTCTAGGGAGAAACTTCTCCTGTTCTGTCTGATGAAATGGGCATTCAATCAATTAAGTCATATTGAAAGGCAAGCTAATTAGTAATGAATTAGACCATTACCTTTAACAGCATTGTGGTCTCTGAGGGTTATGCAGTGTCCCCCCAATTTCCTGTGTACAATTTCAATGCACTTTCACAGATTTGTCCCCATTTCTGGGGAAAAAAAATGAAGGTAAAGTAAAAAAATAACTAGATGAGGAAACAAAGTAGTCAAAGGGCACAAAGCACTGAAGTCCCTTCTGGCTACACACTGCTGAAACTGACTTTTATTATGTTACTGAAACAAACTTTGATATACTACAGCCTTAAATACGCAGCTTCCTGACATTTTAAATTATTATTAGAAGGACTCAAAGTGAGTTAAGACGCCATCCTGTATTTCCAGCGTATTTCCAGATCTGTGAGGTTAAAAGGAACTGGAGTTGCATGAGGAATGCAAAATCAAGGTGGCACTGGCTTTGTCTTTTGAATTTCAAGCTACATGACACATAGCTAAGTCTGAGGCTGTGACTCAGCCTTTCATCATGCGTTAAAAGTTATCACTGTACTATTTGTGCTGATCACTTACCTGTTTTTCCAAGCCCTGTTAGCTCTCATTCTCTGGTCTCTGAAAGAAAAGAGAAACATGTCTCTCAAGACTGGTGGAAAAGAATCACAGCAGAGAATTGCAAATAAATAACACTTCCACCTTGCACCCAATAATGGCAAAAAAAGCTCAAAGAGAATAAAGTTCATGAGCTACGCATGTGATGTGTACATGTTAGGTTGGCAATAAATTTTTGGTCTGAACAAAAAACATTTTTTTTTAATCAGTCACTCATTATATTTTTATCAGTCTCTTTATTTCACTTCCCTCATTATTCCTTTTTTTTTTTTTTCCTGTGAAAAACAGAAAAGGAAACAACCTAGAGATCAGCATTCAAGATACTTGTTGGAGGTTCTGCAAACCCATGTCCCTCATGGTAGGGACTCAGTTGAACCTGTCACTTTCCAGCCAAGTGCCACCAGCTCACTGGCTGTTGAGATATGGAATTAGCTATCCCTTTCAGAATCATACTGTGGTCTTGAATAATCTTCCCTTCAAGTGTCCACAAAACATTTCACACCTACATGTTTGTCCAAAGCAGTGCCTGACCACATCCTGCACTCCCAAATTCCCCACTATAAGGAAGGCTGAGACTGACTGCTTTGGTTCCACTCTATGGAATACTCAGGTAATCTAATGCAGTTCAAAACTGTCCTCACAGTAAAGCATGACTTTAGGAAAAAAGAAAAAAGAAAAAAGAAAAAAGAAAAAAGAAAAAAAGAAAAAAAAAGAAAAAGAGAAAAAGAGAAAAAGAAGTCAGCACATTGTGGTCAGAAAGCTAAACTTAAGTAACTTCTAGTACCAGAAGTCCCTCCTGATTCTGACAGCTAAGAGTGCATATGAGCAAGTCAGCATCCAGAGCAAACTGCTAAAATCAAAGATGAAGGTTAAGAGGGAAAACAGTGGGAAAAGGGAGCACAGTTGAACATCTTAGTCTTCAAAGGCACACCTGAGTTATAGGAGGTCTCTAAATGATGGTACATGCTCTCTGAGAAAATAGGTCACAGGGAGGTTAAGGAGAGGAAGGAAACCTGATGAAACATCAGCAAAATGAAGGAGGGTCATAATTTTTCCTGAAAGAGGAGCTCTGAATTTGATAAAGCTGCCAGGGTTGACACTGCTCCCCATCAGAAACTTCCTCCTTCCCCATGGAGAAAAAGCAAATCTGTTAAAGCTCTGCAATGTTCAAAAATTGTTTCATAATAAGGCAAAAGAATACCTGCTGCACCATGAAGAACGCAAGAGTTAAGGTTGCCACAGTAACCTCCTCCTGAGATGTTATGGCTGGGGTTTTTCACAGAAGCTTGGACAGGAAAGGGATCGCACAGATAAAAGCAGCAAGAACTGAGTACCTACCACCTCACAGCTCTCCTTTCAGTAGGAATCCAATTTGCAGCCCATAATGGGTCTGGCCTTGGTCAATGAAGAGCCCCAGCCAACAATGTCTCGGCCTGAGTCCTGCGTGGCCTCTCCTGGTGGAGGTGACGGCTGAAGGGGCTCAGAAACCTGCTCTTGCTTCTGCTCTAGGCCCTGCGGGCCTGGGCTGTGCTCAGCCACAGGATGGACGCAGGCCACATTCTCAGCTGAGGTACATGTAGGGCACCACTGTAAGAGGCCTGTAATTCTTCAACATTGGAAGAACTTTAGAAAGGCTGTGATTATATTATGGCCAGACACTAGACTCACCAAAGTCTGGTCTTCTTCCTCTCTTCAATGGCCACTGTGTGACTGATCTCTTGAGCAAAATCTTAATGGAATAATGGAATGGAATTCATTTGTCTTGCTCTGGAAATTCATTTTACAATAACATATGTAGAAACCCAACCGAATTAACTGCTCTTCCTCTCTCTCCCAACTTCTTCCCCACTCCTTTCTCAATTCTTTTTATTTTAATTAAGCACTTCTCATTTAGAAAATGAGGTCAGGCTGAAAGGAAGCAATTGTCATGGAAATCTACTCAAGTGACAGGAGAATCATCTTGAGACTTCCCTACTCTCCAGCAGAAGGCACAAACACAGGGGGACCCTGGCACACTTCAGCCTGAGGTTATGTTCCCAGGCTGAGACCTGGCAGAATCGTGTAGGGGAGGAAGAAGAGGCACGAAGCCCCCAGCCAGCTGCAGAGGGGAGAGAAGCAGCCTGGGGGCAGAGAACCCACACAGTGCATGGCACCTGTGAAGCTGTAGGGAAGTGAGGGGCCAGGCCTGGCTAAGCCTAAGTCTGTTATCAGAGACCCTTAAGACTAAATTTCTTCAAAATCAGTCACACCACCTTTCTCTCTCTCCAAAGCTCATGCCATTTTAAAAAATGTTTATGCTTGTCTAACTCTGGGTAATTTATTTATGCGATTTGGCGCTCTCAGTCCTAGGAGTATTTTTGTTTGTTTGAGATCCTGAAAGAGGATTTGTGCTCACAAAACATCCCAGACTGACAAATCCAGCAAATAAAGCCTCCCATTGTGAAAGATGCCTGTGTCAGCCGTGACTGGGCAAGTGCATCCCGCCCTGCACCCACTCTCCTCTGCTTCCCCAGCGGAGCTGCGGCCTCCTCCGCCACCTGACACAGAGGCCGGCGGCTTCACAGAGACTCCAGAGCGGGAGCCAGGCCTACAAAGGGAAGAGCAGTCCCAGGAAACCGAACGGGAGCAGTCGCTGTGTAGTGATGGCCCAACCAGCAGACACACAACCTGGCACTGCAATCCCCAAAACCCCCAGGCGGAAAATACCTCACAGTTCTGGTGTGAGCCTAACAGGCCCTGGGCTGACTAATCAGTCACTTTAATCTATTACCAACACTGATTAAACTACTACATAGTTCAGCCTCCCGTTCAATTAACCACAACACGGTGGGAATGGAATGAAAGAGCTCACAGATTGGGATAGACTCTGAGGCTTATGGATGGAACACAGGAATTCACCAAATATCAAACACAGAGATATCAGTTATAAACAGACTTTAGGTTGTGCTAACTTTAGCCAACAGGTTTGATATGATGTGTCAAAAAGGAAAGAGGCAACATCAGTTCAGGAGCAACATTTCTTTGTGTAAATGTTACTCTCCATTGATTTTTATACCTTAATACACTCATTCAATTCCATATCACTTCACACTACTATCATTTTCTTTCACATTCATTTTCTGTACCATTTCAGATACCTTATTCACAGTATCTTATGCATATTGTTTCACTATACACAGCTTATTCAATAAAAAAGATGGATATGAGTCCTCCTGGTTTTGTACTTTTGCTTTACCTGTAAATATTTTCTCTGAAAGATGGATATCTCATGCCTTAATTTCAATTAAAAACAGTCTAAAAATATCTAAGCACTCTTCTTAGTTTACTTATCACAGCCTCGTGCTTTGCATCCATGTTTACCAACGCATGCATGATACATACATGATAACCTACTTTAAAAACAGCTATTTTCAAACAGTTTTCAACCACCTGCCTAGCAGGAGCTGCAACAAAATCTCCATGCAGCAAATTGACATGTCCTACAGCAAGGATGCGTCTTCCACAGCAGGCAGAGAGAAACCTTGCGGTTTCTGATGTCTTTCCCACTCTTCCAACTACACTGCAGGTTTATCTAGAGAGAGCTCCAGCCAACAAGCCCTTGCACACACTAACCTTACACCGCAGCAGCCTCAGGCATAGTAGCAGTTAGACAGGAAATAGAGTGAGATGGATCCATCTTCTGGTGACTCTCCATTGCCCTGTGCAGCAATGTAACTTCCATGAAATAGTATTGAAAGTTTTTGGAAGGTTTTCACTGGAAAAGACTACTTTAATCAAGTCCCTTTTATGTAATTTCAATTTTGACATAATTACGGACTTCAACAGATTGGAAAAAAAGAACTTTTTATTTGGAAAATGCAATTTCCCACTCTATCTTTTACATTACTTACTATGCCATCTTTTGCAAAACTGCTAGTGAGATGCCATAGTATAGTTAATATTTTGGTTTCATGCCTTACGTCTTTGAACAGCAATTTCTATGTGAAGTACTGATTGAAACATCTTAGCGATATCACAGCGTCTCCTCCTGGGACGAGACCAACACAATTTATGATGCATGAACAGTGACTATAACTAAGAGACAGGTCACTTTAACATATAAAGAATTAAAAAGAAAAGCATGAAAATACATTAAAACTTCTTTTCAGTTATATATTTTTACTTAATGAAGAGTTAATGACTTCTGCATACACTACAAGCCAGGGACTTGAGGTGCCTGGTGGCAGCTGGAGATGGGGAGCACGAGGTAAGGCTGGCAGCAGGATCCTTCAGTAGCTTAGGAGAATTTAATTCTACCCATCACTGTCCTTGTGAACGGTTTCTCTGCTGTTTGTCATTGACAGGGATGTCCCTCATTAAAGATTGAAGGTCTTAGTTTTTAGATTCCAAACCACCAACCAACATAATCAACATTGCATGAGCTGAAAGTAACCAAGCATCCCTTTAGGATGTTTTTAGGGTGTTTTGGATGTTTTGTTGTGGGTTTTTTTTTTTTTTTAGCTATTTTTTTATATTTTTCAGGTACATCAGGGATGTAAGGAACAAATACATCTCTCGTGATACTGTCAGGTGAAGTACAGCACCTGCCTGCTCAAAATGTTTCAGCTGCAACCACAGGGCAACCTTCTGAACCCCCCTCACCTTCAGCTGCAAAACGTGCCAGACAATAGATTTCAAAGGACACAAAGAGAGATGCTAATGTCATGGGCATCAAAATTGGTGGATCACCTTGGTAGGTCAGGGTACCACCTACATTAATAAAGGCAGAACTGTGTGTACCACAACTCTTATTTCTCAAAGAAGTATAAAATGTCAGTGGAAGAATTTGAGCAAATAACATAAAGCAGAGAAAAAAACAAGGCAGAGACTGAGATGAGAATGGATTTCATGGAACAAGGTCCCCAGGGAACAAAGTATCCCAAAAGCAGATCAGGTTTGAAAGCCACATTAATCCCACAAATGACATTCAATGAAATAAACTCCAAATTCCATCAGAAAGCAATTTCATTCAAAAAACCTCCACTCGTTGAAGTCAAAATACACTTTGAAATAAACTCAGGCTTGATTGACTTTCAAGATTCAGTGACTGAAGTCAGGCTGCAAGTCAGGTGCTTGCTGCCGTGGTAGAACAAGCCATGCTGCAGAATCCAGCGCAAGCCACAGCGAGAGCCAGCTCATGCACAGGGACTGGGTCTCTGTTTAGGAAACCAGGGCTGCTGGTCACGCATCAGGGCAGGATCAGAGCCAGGCAGAGCAGCAACCTGTGGTGACAAGGCGAGGGGACAGCAACAGGGGCCCTGTCTCAGCACATGACACGGAGGAGCCTGGGGGACCATCGGCTCAGAGTCCTTTGCACAAAAGGAACACAGATCACCAGAGCCCAAGCAAGTTCTGCCCATTTCATGCCCAATGTCAACAGTGGTGATATGGAAAAAAAATATAAATGCATTTTGTCCAGAAGCCATGTGAGCCTAGGGGAGTATATTCACAATGACAGATTTCAGTATTTCCAAAACGATGTTTTGCCAAGATATCCAGTTCACAAGAAGTGTCAAAATATTTGGTAGCTGTCTGGTTCAAACTGACACAAATTATAATTAAAAAAAAAAAAAACAAGAGTTGTTTTACAATATGGAAAGTCTGCCTTTTGGCCAGCTCCAACTGATAGCCCCGTGTCAGCTCCAAAAAAAGGCAGGCATGTGTTTCCTCCTTTTATTTTTTCCTTATTGAATTGCACAACTGTAACAACAAGTGGGTAATTTGCCTGCTAGATTTCATCTCGCTGATAGGAATCTGTCTACTCTTTTCAATCAGTAGAAATAGCAGGTGATTCATCAAGATCTTTTCTGTCATCAGAGCAGAAAATGCAAAAGGGACACCTTCCTTTTATAATTTTAAACAAGTTGGGTAACATTTATAGGTGTATACCTTGCTTTCACGCTTTACAACAACCCTCAAAACATTAGTAATATCATCGAGGCAGGAGAAGTAAAATGCCAGGACCCCTTACCACATGCAACTCTATCTGACACCAAATCAAGTTTCTCAAGCAAAATATAGATTCAAGAAATAAGTGGCATGAAGAGCAGAATCAAATTCATCTCAGTTATACCCATGCCACTGATGTCAATATATTACATCCCTACTGGGCTTAACCAAGTGTTTCTTTTGAAAGATGCAAGAGTATAAGTACAGCTTTGGATCTGAAACCAGAGAGACACAGAACTCTGCATCTATTTTTTATGTTACATAGCTTTACACTTTGTAACTCTGAGTAAGGTCTTTTTTTTTTTTATGGGGGAGGGGAACAATTTCTATCCTTTCTATTCAAAGTCATCTAAAAGAAGATTTAATAAGGTCCTAGGAAATGCATATTGAGGAGGCATAACAGGCTGATTTTAATCCTACTATTAGGCAATGAAAAGATCCCAGATGAAAAACTGCAGATAACCTAATAGTCTTTTCAGTCTCCATCTCCCATTCCCCGGATGTGGGAGAATTAAATGTGAATTACAGACACAGTCTGGTGATCACACTAGATATTTATTTTGCAGATACATCAGCATTGAAACATTTACTTCAGCAGAGACCTTCTACAGACTAGCTGCACCAAGAAAGGACCTTCTCACTCAAATCAAGGTGCTTCATGCCATCTGACAACATTAAGGGCACTTAATACGAACATTTCATAGCCCTTGAAATGTTGTCAAAGGTAAAAATGCTTCAGTGTAAATGAGAATTGAACCCACAGTGTGGTAAAACAAACAGGAAGGAAATCAAACTGCCATGAGAGAAATGACTTACATAAAAAGCCTGATGGAAAGAACTTGAATATTACTCAGGGTACTGTTTGAATGCCAGGAGGTACCTGCAGGATGGACTAGCCACAAAATACTCACTGTCCCACCCCTCCTGAAGATTTCTGCTTAAAAAGAGAGAGAGAAAAGAACAAACTCACACAAAGAGCATCTTCTAAGGCCATCTTCCCCCTTCACACCCACAGCAGCCAGGGCCTGTCTGCAGGCACCCACACCATGACCTGCAGCCATCAGGAGAGCTCCACAGCTCATTCCCTGCACTGAGCAGGCCGTCATGCTGATCCCATGGGCTGCTTTATGGCCAAGTCCTCCTGCAGGCTGAGAAACACCCACCCACGTGAGCCCTCGTGGTACCCAGAGCAAGGACCAACCACACAGCCTCGTCCTAAAACATGCTGCATTGAACTCCAGCATATCTGCAAATGGTTTCTCTACCTTTCCATGCAACAAAGATTGGGAGATCACAGTCAAACCTCACTGTTTTATAGACGTCATTAGCAAGAATGATTTATGCCTTAATAACAGATTCCCCATGAGTGCTTAATAATATGGATTAAACCACAATAAAAGTGCTTCCTGCAGGTTTAAGTGACTAACTGTATGATCTATTAGACTTGTCTCATAACACATACAATTTTTTTCTTGGTAACCGTGAAAATTTCTAAAGAATTGGCAGCATCTGTGCCAGGAGTATTAAAGAAATCTATTTTTTGCTGGAAAAACTTCATGCAAATTAATTCCAGCCTTGGATATAAAAATGCTAAATTCCAAATCCGCCATGAGTATCTATTAGAAATATTCAGAACATTCATAATCATTAAGAAAATTGAGTGTTAAATACTCCTCAAACATCATAATGAATTATGTCAGCTTACAGTTTTTTATTTTATTTCGCTATTTTATCTGTTTCAATTACACATGCACAGCACATAATGCATGGTGTTATTCCTATCACTGTTGATCACTAAAAGAAAAATTTGACACACGGCCACTTCTAATTAGCATCTGTCAGAAACCCAAAAGATGAATGAATCTGGTGCTGAGCAGCATGTCCAGACTTAAGGATCTGGTAATATTTTGATCAGTCTGGAGCAAAAGGGTATCTAGGAGTCTCTCTGACAGCTAGAGGGAGGGAAATAATCACTTAAAATGAAAAGTCCAAATTCACTCAGCTGGTAATGAAATTGCACTGAATATTGATTCAGGGCTCTAATAAGCTCAGAAGTTCAAAGCAAGCACTGGAAGGCAAATATTTCCTCCTCTTCCTTCACACAAATCTGTAGTACTACCACAAGGTTGGATTTTGCCTCGTTCTAAATACACAGGATTATAAAAGAGCTCTGAAAACAGTCCTGTGATCTCTCTCTCTCTTTTTTTAGGCTGACAAATTTAACATCAACTAAATTTCAGCCCACAGAGCAGCACTTTAAAGTGATTTACATCTAAATGAATACGTTTCTCTCTCCCTTTAGTTTTCAGAAATTATGCAATAGTCTTTTTTTTCCTAAACCAGACTAATCTGAGATTAATGCTCAGCTAGAGCTCATCCTTCATTCCTCCCAACCATGCCAGGGACATTAACGACGATGTTAAGGAGTCTGATTTGCAGAGGATTTCAGTCACCGCAGCACTGGAGGAGAGTTACTCATGAGCAGGAGAAAGGGACCTCTTCATATTTCTATGAGACTCTTACCAAACTGCCTTTCCTCAGGAGACCACAGGAGAAGCCATACTAAGAACGGGAAGAAGGAAAGTCTTTGGAGTCTTTGGGTGAGAGTTTTGCCTAACTGAGGAGTTGCACACGTGACAGAAGGACCAGAGGATGACTTCTAGCAAGCTGCCCTCTACATTGTGGCTCGCAGGAGATGAGCGAGAGCCAAGTCCATATCTATTTTACCTGTGCAGACCTCCTGGTGGCAGCAAGCCGACTCCTGTCTGCTCAGACAACTGCACCTTATTGTGTGCAGCATCATGTTCTGCACTCTGGGTAACACAGGACTGGTCCCATGTGCTTGAAACTGCTTTAACCCCCTGCCAGGGCCAATGTTGCCAGCCCAGCAGTGATTTATGACACCAGCATCAACCTCCCCTCCTCCCCAGTGGGTACACACATCTCCTCATGCCACCAGAGCCACCATGCTCCAAGGCACCAATAATAAAAAAATAAAATAATGATAACAATGCATGTCTCTGGCACTGTCTTTACCTCCCAGTCCTAGGCTATCTAGGGCTGTCTGCATCCTCTCTCAACAGAAAGTCAACATTCCCAAAAAAACAGTTGATGATTGAAGTGTATGGTGAGACCTTGCCCAGCCATGCTGAATGCATTTCTCAGACTGAAACCCCAGAAAAGACTACTGAGAATATATCAAATAACACTTGATCAAGTACTGAGACAGGCACTTGAAAATCTTTGCCCCCTGCATCTTCCATACCCTGTGAACGCTCCATATGCTAGCAGCAGCCTCATTATTTTCTCGCTCACAAAGAAAGAAAAAACCTAAGCATTTGAATGGACAAACAAGTCCACTTATTACAGCTCTGCCCAATGCGGCCAGGTGCCACAAAGCCAATAATTCAATAGATCATTTGAGCACTGCAGAACTGCTGACAGTTGTCAGAATGCCTCTTTATTCCTGTGTCTCCCCTTCTGTCCTGCTTTAAGGAGCTCAATGCCTTTCAATCAGTGAAATATTAAAACCTGCAGGTTGATCTCTATGGGAGACTCATTATGGTTGTCATTAGATGGACTTTGATCTTCAGGAAAGAGAAAAGACAGCAGGAAATGTCTGGACTTATGCGCTTGTCAGTAGAATATCATTGCTCAACGTTACCAAAAAGAGGTCAGAGTGGCTCCATGATTCCCTTTGGCTGAAATTCACAAAACCAATGTGATGTGTGAATAAAAGCACCTCTCATTCCTTCTGGGACTGAACACATACGCAAAAATGCTTGTTCTTAACCTAGTATCTGAACATGTTCTTCACACATGTCAAGCCAATGGCCCTGACAAGCCATCACTTCCAATTTTCCCATATCTGAACATCATATTGATCACTTGCTGCTGTGCAAGTGCAGATCTGTATCCATATCCATGCATCTTCCTACAGAGAGAGGAGGAGGAACCACATGCAGAGGGGCAGCACAAAGATTTCACTGGCAGGCACTCAGGAGGGTTGCATCAGTCACAAGCAGCTGAGTGATTTCTTGCCAAATATTTATCATGCACAAACACCTGTCTATTCTGCATGTGCACCTGTGCTGGGAAAAGTTGCACGAGAGGCTGCACGTATGGTATGCACACACTTCCACCAGGGCAGAGCATCATGTCCCACAGACGTTCCCTGATGTTGGTAAATTTGCTGATACAGATTTAGACCTTGTAGCTTAGCCTGAGCCTAAACAGGGACTAATGGCACTAGAAGGAAGCAGTAGCTGGGAGAGCTGCTGCTGCAATAGCACAGCCATGAGAGCGCTCAGCAGCTCTGCCTAGAATATAAACTAGCAGAGGAGCTGGCCTTGGGAGTGGCAAGTGCATCTCTGAGTGCATCAAAACTTTGATCACACAGATAAAAAGGGCCGTCTCTTCCTCTCTTCTCTCCACCAGCTCTTTATATAAAAACAGATCTGATTCTAAAAGCACTCCAAGTTCCATGACTAGCATATAGATCAGACCCTCTTCAGGAAAGTTTTGTTGTTTGCTGCTAAGAGCTGTATTGAAGATCTTTGCAAAACTACTATTTAAGCCCTGCCTACCCATGCCAGGACTATTGGATTTCATAGTCACTAAACTCATTTGTGTGTGCCTAGGCAGGAATATTCTGCAGGTACTTCATTGTCTGTGTGCAGAGCTAGATGCTTTAACAAAAGCAGCACTCAAGTACTAAACCACAATCAGCAGAAAGGGCAGCAGAACAGCATTAGAGATCCTCTCTCCCAATACATTTGGGCCTTGGATTTGGTTTGGGCAACTTTGTGACTCCAGACAGGAGAGTAGGGGGAGAGCTTCCCCTGAAAGGCATCAACTCTGGGGTGCTCTGGAACGGACACGCTTGGCCCATTCCTGCTACCTGCTGTCCTCTTCTGGTAGCCACCAGACTTCAAAGAGCCTTGGCAAGACAGTGCGGTCATACACAGAGCACATCTGCCTCCAGCTGTGCTACAAACCTCGCCCAGCAGCACTGCTGACAGGGTCTATTATATACAGCTATTGTTACCAGCCATCACTCTTTGTGCCTCAACAATCTCACAGGACAGGGCAGTGAGGAGAATGGATTATTGAATTACGCCTTACGTCATGCACTGAAAAAGAAGTATTCATTGTTGTAGAAGACAACAGGGATTGGAATATGGGACTGAAAGGGATAGTTGTGCTACTGTGTCCTATTCCTTGCTGGCACCACCTTGTCACATCTCTTTCCTTATCTGAACAAGTTCTATCTCAAGAATAATCAGGTTCTGGGAGGGCTGAGAAGTTTTTGGGGCATGCTGGCCCATATCCACCCATATTGCATGGCACTACGTCAACAAATTGACGTCCACAGATGTGCCTTATACCTGGCAAACAGCAAGGCACACAGCATGATGCCGACTGCATATGCTCTCTCTGGATAGATCTGTACAGTCACTGGAGAAAAAGCACTTGCCAAATCCCTGGAAGCAGCATGAACATCAGGGAGACAAACACAGAAGCGCCACCCACATAACCAGGTAAAAACCATCCCCATGCATGCGTGTTAATGGAGAACAAGAAACACTACTGCAAAAATTGTGTCCTCCTGCAAATCTTACGTGCCCCCTGGAACACAATTTTATCTTTGGGGGTTAGATGTTGTCTGGACGAACACAGACCTTGCCATGAATTGTCTGCTTTACCGCTGCTCACAGTCTGATCGGCTTCAGGACCCGGCTGCTCCCGGCTGCGATCTCACAATCACCACTTCTAGTCCAAGCATCCCAACAAACATCACTGTGAGTGGAGCTTTCGGGAGAGAA
>JAVCKT010004716.1:1417-14012 GCA_032273925.1 Rhynchotus rufescens
TGGGGGTGAGGGCAGGGGGGGATAAAAGGAGTAAAAACCCAAAAAAAAACGATAAAAAAAAAAAAAAACCCAAAAAGGCCCCTACGGCAAACGGCTGAGAGTCTGAATGCAGAGAAAGAAACCAAAAATACAAATTCTATATTACATACAATGGGAAAGGAGGCTGAGAAGGGGCGGCGCGGGGCCGCCGCGGGGCCGCGCCGCCCGGCCCGGGGCCGCTCCTGCCCGGGGGGCTCCTCCGGCGTCGTCGCCGCGCTGGGATTTTTCCTCTGGGATTTTTCCTCTCGTCCGGAAGCGAGCGGGGAGGGCGCGGGGGGCGCTCAGTTGGCGCCCCAGCTGTAGCTGTTGTAGGCGGACTTGTTGGCCTGGGATTTCTGGGGGATGGAGCTGCCTTGGCTGCGCTGGCCGGAGCCGCTCTGCGGGGACGGGACGAGGAGGAAGGGGGGGACACAGAGGGAAGAAAGGGGGAGAGCGCAGGGTTAGGGCGCGGGCCGGGGGCGCGCGGGGCCGTGTGTCCGTCCGTGCGGCTGTGTGTGCTGCTCGTCCTCAGTGCGGGCCTGGCCGGAGCGCGGCGGCACGCGGGCGGGGGGCTGCGGGAGCCTGGGGGGGCCCTAGGGCCGGGGAGAGACCCCCGGGCGAGCGCAAGGCGTGAGCGGAGAGGTTCATTACCTGGTCTTCCTGCTGGCGCTGGCAGCACAGTATCATCTGCAAATATGGAAGCTGTTGCAGTACCGGGATATGTAAAAATAAAGGGACAAACTATGACAGTAGAAATCCACGGTTAGACCTGCACGCTACGGCGGGCTCGTGGCGGGGTCGCCCCGGTGCTGCCGGGCTGCGCCGAGGGGCGCGAGCCGAGCCCCCCCCAGCCGCGTGCACCCCGCGCCTGCCTCGCCTCCGGCTCTTGCAGAGAGGCCCTGTGTGTGTATGTGCAGGTGGTGAGCGTGTCGCCGCGTGTCGCCGCGTGTCGCCGCGTGTGCGGGCGTGCGCGAGGGAAGGGAAGGGCGCCGGGGCAGCGAGAGCCCTGGGAAAGACCCAGCAAGGGCCTGGGGGGGTCGGGGGGGCGCCTACCTGCCCGTCCTGCTGCAGGTGGTGGTGGAGGATCTGCGAGTGGGGCTGCTGATGCGGCGTCAGGATGTGCATGAAGGGCGTGGGGGGGTAGGCGGCGGCCGTGGCGGGGTTCAGGGGGCCCCCGCTGCCCAGCGCCGAGGGCAGGTTGAAGGAGGCCGCCGGCGTTCCAGTGTGAAAGCCCTGCTTCTCGAAGGACTGCTGCCGGGGAGAGGGCGGCGAGCGCGTGAGCGCCGGCGGCCGCGCTGCCCGGCCCCTTCGCGGGGCGACGGGCCACGGCGCAGAGGGAGTCGCGGGGTGCCCGGGACGGAGCGACCTGCTCCCACCACCCTCCCCATCCCGTGGGATTGGGAAGCGCGGCCGAGCTGGAGAAGGCGGCACGTTCGGCCCTGCGGCCCCCCGCGGGGTGCTCCGAGGGGAGGGAGCCCCATGGTCCGTACAGAGCCGCCTTCCCGCTCCCCGGAAAGCGGCCCCTTCCCAAGGCGCTAACCTGAGTTTTGGAGTAGACGGAGCCCGAGATGTCCGGCACGCCCGTGTTACTGGATGTCACGGATACACCTGGGGGAGGCAAGGCGAAGGAGCCGTGAGGAAACGGGCAGCAGCCTCCAGCAGCGGCGAGGAGCCCTAGGGGCCTGGCAGGTTTGGGGACAGGGCTCTTCCGAGCGCGCAGCGGGACAGGCCAAGTGTCAACGTGCCCACGTGTGTGTGTGTGTGGAGGTTCCCTCGGGCTGACAACGGCACAAACACCTCCAGAAACAGGCGCGTGTGCCTGTTGCCACCCGGGGAAACGCAGGTTCTTGGAAAAGAGAGAGCAGCAGCTCGGAGGAGACGCAGCGCGGAGGCAACGACACCGTCCTCCAGCCCAATGGGGTGGCACCGAGGGCTCCTTGGCCACAAATCAGGGAATTCCGCGTGAAGGTGACGCGGATCCGTAGGCCGGCACGGCACAGGCGCCATGCCTGACGGTGGCACGGTGCAGAAAGACTCGGTGTTTGGTGTCTCAGGAAGATGATCCCAGTAACTGAGCACAGAGGGAGGAATCTTTGCGAAGAGAAAACCCAGTCCCCACAGGCTCCAGTGAAAAGCCAGGACAGGAGCCTAAAGGTTTGAGGCAGGACATCAAGGTCCCTTTCTAAAAATCAAATATTAACCAACAAGCCCCAATAGCAGGAGAAGCAGCTGGTTCACAGCCTTGGCATCTCTGAATTAAGAGATTTGCTAGAAAACATGTGTCTGCCCAGCAAGCCACACAGCCCAGTTCCCAGACTGGAATATGAAATACTTTTTTATCTATACATTACATACAGGCTGTCAAAGATGCAACTGCTTGTTCTAAATTCCGACATGACACAAACGTGCAAGGTCTCAGCCCTCCAACAGGGCTTCTCCGAGGGCGCGGAGCTCTCTGCACTCCTCCAATCTACCTCCTGCTAAAGGCTGGACAAACCCGGGCCTTGCGGAGGAGAACTTAGTGCCACGGAACTGGTTTTCCCTTGCAACGCGTTGCGGCTGCTGCTGGAGGCACGAAGGGAACGCGCGGGCGAGGAGGGCCGCGCTCGGCCAGGCCGCTTACCGGTGCTGTAGCCGTGCGAGCCGTAGCCGCTGGGCTGCTGGAAAGCAGTTGCCGACGCGTTGACGCTGACATTCACACCGTGCTGCTTGGAAGAGGTAGGAGCAACCTGCGGGGTGCGGAGGCAACGCGAAGGAGCCGTGAGGAAACGGGCGGCAGCCTCCAGCAGCAGCGAGGAGCCCTAGGGGCCGGGCTGGGATGGGGACAGGGCTCTTCCGAGCGCGCAGCGGGACGGGCCAAGTGCCCGTGTGTGTGTGTGTGTGTGTGTGTGTGTGTGTGTGTGTGTGTGTGTGGAGGTCCCCTCGGGCTGGACAACGGCACAAACACCTCCACAAACTCCCCGCCCCGCCGAGCCGGCCCCGGCCCCAGCCCCGCGCACACTCACAGGGAACACGGCGGGCCCGTACTGGAAGGTGCTGGGCAGCCCCGGGACCCCTGTGTAGTAGGGCAGGCTGGTGTAGCTGTAGCCGGGCGGCAGCGCCGGGTTCAGGAAGGTCTGCTGCGTCGTGTGGTGGCTCTGCGTCTGGCTCTGCTGCGGCTGCGCCAGCGTGGTGGCGGGCGCGGGCGACGACGCGTCGCCACGGCCGAACTTCGTCAGGTCACCTGGGGCGCACGGCAAGGGGGCAGAGCTGGGGACCAACGCGCCACACACCTGCCCTTGCTCCATCCACAGCCGGAGACGGGCAGCAGGGCAAGGTGTTCACGCTGGCCACCGAGGCCCGCTGCTCCCCAGGTCCCTGCACGCAGGCGGCTGCCACAAGGCGCAGCTCTCAGCTGCTTCCCCGCGCTGCGCCGGGAGCGGGCGGCTCTGCACGGGGAGCGAGGCTGCAGGACGCAGCGCGAGGTGGTGCAGCCGGCCGCTACAGCCCTCCCCAGACCCCCAGCAACACCGCGAACAACTCGCGGCACAGCCGGGCCAGAGCCGCTGTGCAACAGCCCCCAGCTCCTCGTGGAGGGCAAGAACCCAGCTGAACATACGTGAGCGGCCTCCTTCCCGTCAGGCTGCCCACGCCTCCCTCCTCTTTGCACTGGGGCCTCAAATCAAACGCTCTGCAGAGGCCCCGGAGCCCTCGGGGAACATCCGGAGCTTTGCCGACGGCCCGGGCACCGCGCGAGGCTGCGGCAGCCTCCGCTCACCCCTCCTTGGGAGCGCCCGCTCGGCTCCTTCACTCCAGCGCTCTCCCTATGCGGAGCCCACACAGTAACGCAGCGGGTTCCTCCACGCTGCTCCAGCTGGCAGGCAAGCCCAGGGGAGCTACAAGCACTAATTAGCGCCCGAGTTAATTTGGCACGTGACGAATGCGACGGGCCGTTACAGATGCAGCCCCGGGGTTCCGACCTCGGCACGCTGCACAAGGGCACTCTGGTGCTACCGAGTTCCCGCTGAGGAAAATGGGGAAAATGCAATGCTGGAAAAGCAGCAAAGTGCAGACTGCAACAATTCCTGAAGGAAACGATTCCTGGAAAAGGAAACGACTCCTGCAGGAAAGCTCAGAGCAGCTGCTGCTCACAGGTTGCAGGGCTTCCCTCTCCGAACCGGCAGCTGGGAGGCAGCGGCCAGAGTCAATAAAAAGTCACTCCCCGGGTTTCTGAATCCAATTTGACAAAAATCCTAAAGGTCCTGCTTGCTTTAACCATGCTGCAGTTTTAAGAACTGAATTTATCCAGATACTCAGCAGGATTTTACATTTATTTACGTTTTCACTTAATGCGCCTGCAGAGCAAAGCTCGCTGCTCACCTCCTATCCCACCCGCACCGTTCGGCTCATGCATTTTCCCCATTCTTCCTCAATTCCTTCCCCGCCACTGCGGCAACTCCCACTTGTCCGCATCTTTCTGGCAAGGTGCCTAGGCATGACCAGGCAGATCCAAGACCTAACGCCTGAGAAAAGCCCCCCCCAGACTAAACCAAGCCCAGAAAGCTGCTGCAGACAATTCCATACATCATCGGGACAACCCGTTTCCCCTACCAGAGTATGGATTGCTGCTCAGGCTGCCGTCTCTTCCAGTCAGCGGGGTGGTGGGTGTAGGGAATGGGATGCTGTAGTAATCCTGAAGGATAAAGAAACCCCATAAGAACCAATTCCGTAAGCTCTATGCACGCATGCCAAGGTGTGTCTTTTAGAATAAACCAAGCTTTTCTGGGATGTCAGCTTTGTTGGAGTATTGCAGCTCAATCAGGCACATCAAGGCTGACGAGAGCTTGCACAAACTCCCCATTTCTCTCGCATGCACCATCCCCCTCGTCCAGCTACCAGAGGAACCAGACGAGGTCTACTGGTGTGCGGGCCTGGCAGCACCCCGACCCGCCCCAGCACGTCACAACACGGGGGACACACGTCACCCCCCCAAAGGAAAATCAGTTCTAAGGGTGTTTACTCTCTCTCAGGGAGAGAGGAAAATACACACAAGGGCCCCTTAGAGCAGTGTCACACACCCCAGCTGGGCTGGTGAGCTCCTACGCTCCCTAGCTCCACCACTGACAGGAGCAATTAGTGCTGCTAATTGCCAAGAGCAAAGGAACAGCTGATTCAACCCAACGCTGTGCCTGAGGCCGCGTAGCCTTTGAGCATCCCCATTTTGCCAGCTCTTCAGGACTACCTCCCAGCAAGACACCCAAAGCGGGTGGCTCAAGGCAGCTGCTGGAGCACCCAGGTCCATCTCCAGTACTCACCAATGGGAATCTCGTCTGGAGCATTTGCAAGTCATCGTATCCATACACCTGTGGCTAGAAAAAGAGCGGGAGCTGAGGTCAGGAACACAGACTATGAACATTGAGATCACATTGTGCAGCCCCAGGCTCGCAGGCAGTCGCCTCCCTTGCTCCGGGAGCAACTTTCACAGGCCATACCCCATGAAATGTATGGGCCATACCCTGCCCAAGGGCTGCTGCTCCCCAGCATGTGGGCAAGGTCACACAGAAGGGGCAAGCCAAGCCCTGCTCTGGAGAGCAGCATTACAGACGTGGCCCCAAGGGCACGGTGAGTTCTCGTGTTCTAGGGCAGGCAGGACCCCCCAACTCTTCAAGCAGGGCACCCCTATTTGGGCAGCACTATTACTTGGCTAATAAAACATTCCTCTTACAAGGTTAAATGGTGTTAAATCTGTTTGAGCGTGTCTGGTGTCAGCTTTGGCTCCCCTGGCCCGCTCCATCCCTCCCTCCCAGCTCCCAACAGCACTGGGAGCACCCGGAGAGGTGCCGTAGCCCCGGGAAGGGCCGGCGGGCGCCCCACTCACCGGATAGGCATGGAGCAACCCTGGAGCCATGATGTAGGGATTAGGCAACAGCGGTGGGACTCCAGGGGGGAGATTGGGAGGGGCTTTTCCTGAAGGGAAGGAAACATTCCACAGTGAAATCAGCTGTCCTCGAGTCCCTGCAGCCTCCTCCTCCTCCCCAGCAGGCCCCAGGAAAGCACCTGATGTCGTTGCGACGGAGCTGCGCGTTGAGGCCGTCACCGTGGAGTTGCTGCTGAGGCTGAGGCCCAGGCTGCTGACGCTGCTGAGGCTGGAGGAGACGCTGACGGCCGGCGGCGCCGCCGACACCGAGCTCGAGGAGGTGGAGAAAGTGCTGGCAGAGGAATGGAGGCTCGCGTCGCTCTCCACACTCGTGTGCTACAGGAGGAGCAGGGAGATTCGGGCGTGAGGCTGGCACGACCTTGCCAAGGGGACCACAAAACACGGCTCCCATCCCTCGGAGCGTGCCGTGAGCTCGGCTGCTGCGGGCACCAAGAAACCTGCTTTGCACCTGGCTGAAGCCCAAAAGCCTGGGAGCAACCAGCCCTAATGCTCCCCAAGCCGCTCGCTTCGTTCCGACGTGCCTGCCGGCTGCGAGACGCAGGACTAAGCGGAGCTGCAGCAGGAGGAATCACCCTGCTGCCCAGGACTAAGCGGAGCTGCAGCAGGAGGATTCACCCAGCTGCCCAGGACTAAGCGGAGCAGCAGCGGGTGGATTCACCCTGCTGCCCAGGACTAAGCGGAGCTGCAGCAGGAGGATTCACCCTGCTGCCGAGGACTAAGCGGAGCTGCAGCAGGAGGATTCACCCTGCTGCCCAGGACTAAGCGGAGCTGCAGCGGGAGGATTCACCCTGCTGCCCAGGACTAAGCGGAGCTGCTGCAGGAGGATTCACCCTGCTGCCGAGGCCAGTGGCTCAGGAGCCCAGGAGCCCAGGAGCTGCGAATCCGCTTGGTGACCTCCCAGTACCAGTCGGAGCCAAAACCTGGCTGCAGCTCTGCCGTCTCTGCAGCACGTCTCTCTCAACGGCTGCCACGAGCTAAGCAGCAGCTACCTCTAAGTGCGCAACAGGCTGCATGCCAAAGTCTCAAGCCAGCACAGCGGCGTTTTGAAGCAGTCCTTGCGCCTCTCTGCATGCCAAGTGCCCCGTGACACCCCGGCGCTAAGTGGCACTCTCGAGTGTCACAGCAGGCACTTGCTAAGGAGCAGCCAAGCCGCTCCTATCACCACTGCTGCTGCAGAGCCCTGCCAGCTGCGTGCCCAGGCTCCAGGGGCACCGAGAGCCCTCTGGGCTGAGCAAGGGGCAGACAAGACACCCGGACCCACCAGAAGAGTTGAAGTCGATGTTCGCCCGGAGGATGTAGATGAGGACAGGCTGTTCTGTTGGGTGGGTAGCGTACTGTGGAAGAGGGCAGAAAAGCACCATCAGTTCAGAGAATCACAGAATACTTCAGGTTGGAAGGGACCTCTAGAGATCGTCTAGTCCAACCCCCTGCACACACAGGGTCACCCAGAGCAGGTGGCACAGGCTGCGTCCAAGCAGGTTTCAAAGACCTCCAGAGAAGACTCCACAGCCTCCCTGGGCAGCCTGTGCCAGGGCCCTGTCACCCTCACGGTTAGAAACCTGTCCTTAAGTTCCTGGGGACCTCTTGGTGCTTCAATTTGTGGCCGTTTCCCCTAGTCCTATCAGTGGCCACCACTGAAGAGGCCGCCCTGCTCGGCCTCCTCCCATGCAGGCTGCACAGCCCCAGCTCCCTCCCCTTCCCCAGAGCGCGGCAGCCCCCCGGGACCCCCGGCGGGGACCCACCTGCTGAGCGGCGCCGCGGAGCTGCTGGGCAGCTCCTCGCTGTGGCTGAGGCCGCCCAGTGCCGCCGAGTGCTGGCCGGCCGTGCTCAGCAGCGAGGAGGCCGACACGCCGTCGCCGAGAGGCGCCATGCTGCCCGCCGACGGCGATTCCGGTTTCACCGCGGGGCCTGGAGCACCTGCGCAGGAAGTCTTGGGTTAGGGGCAACCAAAGGCAGCTCGCGGAGGAGGATTCAGGGGGGCAGAGGAGCACAAGTGGAGCTGGAGGAGCTGGGAGACATGGAGCTCCCGTCACTGCTGCCAGCTGTGACTGTGGTGCCACTACCACTGGGTTTGCAAAGAGCTCCAGGATCTGTGAAGGAGATGCCTTTCACAGCCAAAATCTCAGCAGAGAGTCACCAGGGAGATGACACTAAAGCAGCTCTTCATGGCTCTCGTGAATCTATGAGCGGGAAGCTGATTGCTTCCAAGGAGGCAAATCAAGTTAGTGGCAGCAGCCTGGAAAAGCACTTGCCATGAGCCCAGAAGAAGCTTTTCACTCAAAGCAAAGAGCCAGGAAAACAGGGGACTTGGCCACAGACACTCACCTTCAACGGCCTGCGTGTTTTGCAATGGCGTGGATTGTACAGAACTGAAACCATTCTAAGAGAGGGGAAAAAAAAGGAAACAGATTTGGACATTGCAGCTGCTCCTTTCCAGAGGCACACTTGTCAAACGCAAAGCCATCTTCTTACCTTGGCCTGGGTCAGATCTTTCTGGGGGGAGGAAGAGATGGAATTTGGATACCGCCTCGTTTGCGTGGCTCTCTGTTCGTACAGTGGTCCCTGAGCGCTGTTCTGGGAGGTAAACGTTGCTGTCTGTATCGTGCCGCTCTGGTAACCAGACTCCTGGCTTTGATTGGATGAAATGGTAGACGAAGATTCACTGGAAAAGAAAGAAAGGAGGGGAGAAAAAAAAAAGAAGCATTTTCACTTTTCCCAAAGCAGCAAAGCCCACGAGCGCTTCGCCTGGGAGAAGAGCGGTCGTGCTGTGGATTCACCCTCGGCAATTTCAGCCAAAGGGTTTAACACGACACATTTGTGTTCTGTGCGAGCACCGCGGGCCACGCAGCCACAGATCGGCCTGAACGAGTCCGCTGGCCACTCCGGCTTTGCTCTTGCATACAACTGTCCCCCCTTTATGACCACGGGCACAGTCAGAAAGGGTCTACTGGTATGCGGCAGCGCCAGCGCCCCACGGAGAAGCCCCCTTCCGAAGCGACTGCTACGGAACAAGCCCACCTCAGCGAACTGCTCCCTCCCAGCCCACGGCTCAGCCACGCCGGATTCGGACCCCGGTTCCTCGCTCCTGGTCCTCACCTCGCAGTGCTGGTGTACAGGCTGCTTTGGGACTGACTGACGGCGGCGCTCGTCGTGGGCGGCGCGTCGTACTCCGAGAGAACAGGCTCCGAGCCAAACTGTAACGCCCCGAACTGCAGGTTTAGCCCTGAGATATCTGCCGAGCCGGGCATTTCCACTGCAAGAGCAGGAATCTGCAAGGCAGGGAGAAGGCACAAGGTCAGCCCCCTCTCTGCAGGAGAGCAAGAGAAAAACCCACTTCAAAGGAGGGCAGGCCAAATCGGGCAGCGAATTTAGCACAGACACAGGTGGGCTCTGATGTCAAGCCAGAACATGCGTCTCCCTCCGCTGCAGAGGAGCCCAAAGCCCTCCAAACAGGCCGAGCTCCTCAAAAATAACCTAAGTATCCTCATTTCCTACCTGCGGGTAACTACAGGCTTTGCATCTTCTGAACTAATCTGTCTCTGCTCAGCTCAGGAGCGCAAGCCCTGCTCTCTGCACCCCAAAACCCAGTTCTAACAGCAGAAAAGCCAAGCTCGAGCCGCACCTTTGATGTCAGCGACGCTTTCTTCTTTTGCTGCTTCAGCTTCTGCTGTGCTGGCTGGGGACTGGAGGACTGGTTGTCCGAGGAGCCTGGGGACATCTGGGGAGCGGCGCTGGCTTTGCTGGGCAGCGGCGAGGAAGGGGGGGCCGGCACCGTCGCCGACGCCGTCACCACGGGCTGCTTCTCCTGCATGAACACCTCTATCACGGTGGAGGCTGACGTGAAGGCCGGCCGCTTGGCGAAGGGACTGTGCACGGAAGAGTCTGTCGGGTTCTTGAGATCTACCAGAGGAGAGAGGCATCAGGATTTTCCCCTCTCCTTCAAATTTAAAAAATTCCCGAGCATCCAGAGAAACACGTCACCCCACGCGTTCTCCCGGGGCCTGCTAAAACCAGACCTTGGGGAGCAGAATTCCCAACTCACACGTGTCACTGAACCGTGTCCCGCCAAAGCAGACTGATGCTTTGGCATGAGCCCACACCCCACTCCCAGCCTGGCGCTCCGGCTGCCCCCCGAAGCCTTTTAACCCCTTCTCCTCTCAGCTCCTTCTACCCTCTCCCCAGGGCGAGCGGAGCGTGGTGAGCGGCAGCTCCTCGCCGCGAGGCCGCGGCGCTCCTCCTCACCGTACTGCACGAGCGCCGCGGGCTGCGCCGCGGACGCCAGGTCCCAGGAGGAGGCAGGGCTGCTCCCCGCGGGCTGGCTGTGCTGAGCCGCGAGCTGCGCCAGCGCCTGCGCCGTCTTGAACTGCTCCAGGAACTGCGAGCCCGTGGTGCTGCCGCTGCCCTTGGCCTCGCCGACGTCGCCGAAGCCTTTCCCCAACATGCTCACCTGCAGGCGCAGCAGCCAAAGGACAAAGTCAGGGGCTCCCCTGGCTCAAAGCTTAGTTATGCACTTGGAAACGCTCTCCGACGTTCGTTACAGACTGGGCGTAATAGTTAGAAAGCTAACACGAAGGATTTTTATACAGATTCGCACGCATCCCATCAGCTGAACTTGACTTTGCAGCAGTTAGGATGGTTTTGGACACCCCCCCGAGCTAGGTTACCATTAAACACACGTTTCTTGTGCTGAAGTTGTTCAAAGAAGCATCTGTCCAGTTCTGTGCACGTGCCTGTCGCAGATCCCATACCTCCTTTCTCCATCCTTCAGTGCGGAGCCTCTAGCATTTTATCCCTTACCAAACTCCCAACCAGTCCCACCTCTCACAAACTACAGGGTTTTCAAGCCTCATTTTAACCCCACACGTTACAAGTCCGACAAGGACAAGAGGGGAGGAATTTGGCCAAGGACGTAGCAGGAAGGAAGGGCGAAAAGCCCGTGGCGTTTTCCTTACCATGCTGTGGTGAGAGAAGGTGTTCCCGGAGGCCGGCTGGGATAGAGCGCTCTGCTTGGAATTGCTGAACACCAGCGGCTGCGCCAGGGAGGGAGCCTGGGAAGCCTCCAGGTTCGTTGCCTCGCTCTCCAGGGAAGAGGGCGTCTTTCCCAGCAGCACTGCAAGATCAATCCTGGGTGAAGAGGGGGGATACGCAGGGGTTAACGCAGGCACTGGCTTGGCTTGCACCACAGCACTGCTCCAGCTGCAGCCTCCCAGCTGGCACCTTCTGCCTTATGGACCCTTGGAGCCTTATGGAGTCTGGGGGACACCGGCACAACTGCCACCAGCAACCTCAGCAGAACAAGGACTGAGCAAGATCCTGCAGGGTAGCGCATTTCCATCCATAAAAAGCGCATTTTAACACAGAAAACTGCTCCAAACTTGCTTCCCCCAATAAATCTGAAGAACCAGTGGCAAAGCTTAGAATAAACTCCAGATCCAGTATTTAAACCCATATTGGTTTACTCACAACTCCTGCATTTCACCTAACTGACAAGGGTTAGTGGGGGAAGGTGACTTTTGTGCCAGGCAAACAGATACTGCCCCGGGCTGTCACCTTTGTCCTGCCGTGATTGTCACATTCTCTGCAGGCAGAGGCACTGAAGACACATTGGAGGCCGTGAAGATCTTTGTCTCCGAAAGCTGCAAGACAAAAGAGGGGAAAAGAATCCAAAGGTAAGAGCAGGGCTTAGGACATCAACTGTAGCAGGGAGGTTGGAGACAAACAGCCCGGAAGGATTCAAGCAACAGAGCTCGGGTTTAACTACTCCAGAAACAGAGCTCGGGTTTAACTACTCCCACAAGAGCCAGCTTTCATTTCATTGGTTTCCCAAGTGCACAAATCATCTACTAGTCTCCAAAATAACACCCCTTCCATGGATTTCTAGCAGTTCACAGACCCACGAGGGCTGCTGGACCCTTCCAGATACACCAGAGGAGATGCTCCAGATTTGGGGTAGGCAGCACCCATCTGCCAAACCCATGAAAACACTGCAGGAGACGCCAAAAACCAAAAGCTTCAGGTTGATATTTGAGCTTTCAAGGAGCCCGTTATCACCGAGGTGATTTGAAACAAACAGCCCAGCTCAACTGCAGAGGGGAAAACAACAAGGAGCCACGGGGAGCTTTAACAACCACCTGTGTTTTAACCAAGCACACATCCCGTTCCAAAGCAAGGAGCTGCCAAGCAACTGGACTGCAATGGTCAAAACAAACCAGAACAGCTAAAACCTGCCCAGCTTGGAGGAACCTCAGGGCACCCTGCACTGCAGGAAACCTCGGGACGATGGAAAACCCTCTCCTGGCTGCATAGGTACGAGCAGGACACGGCCCTGCCCACGTTGAGAGGCTGCTTACATCTTCATTCCAGTCCTCCGTGCCCCATTCTTCTGTCGCTGCCCTCCATGCACCTGGAAGGAGAAGAAGAGCAAGGGAAATTAGTTGTGTGGCAAAGATTTGCAAAGAATAAGAAGCAAATAGAAAGCCAAAGAGCCAGGGAAGCACCGGGGAGCTTTGCGAGCAGCTGGGGGGAGTTTTATTTGCCAATCAGAGAGGAGGAAGCAGCAGCCCCAGCACAAGATCCCTCCTGTAAAACCTAAAAAGCTCCAAAAAAGCCCAAAAAAACTAAAAAAAAAAAAAAAAAAGCTTTTTTTTTTTTTTGTTAAAA
>JAVCKT010004717.1:0-23991 GCA_032273925.1 Rhynchotus rufescens
ATGCAGGGCACAGATGGGGAAGAGGCAAGCATTGGCAGTGTAGTGGCTAGAATAGTAAATTAAGGTCATTCCACTTGATAGTGCTGCTCAACAAAGGAAGAGAGAATCCAAGAGAGCTGGAGGGTACTCAGACCCTAGCAGTGGGCACAGCTGAAGAACTTAAGTAGATTTGATGCATGCATTGCTGACAAGGCAAATCCTACAGCATCTACTCAGCCAAAACTCCCATCAGTTTCGCTTGAAGTTCAAACTGAGCATGAACTTCAGGATCAGGATCACAGAATTTGACATAGAAATAATAGCTTTAACCCTCCTCGCTGCACACACTACAGAACCCATATAAGCAGTTTAAAAGGGTAGATAGCAAATACCAAGATGACAGACAACTAGCCTGACCCGCTCACAAAAAATGCTTGTGTAAGAGGAAGAAGCTCTTGGCCTTTTATCTGGGAAATCATCTCGATGGTACACATGGAGAAGTCATCCAAACTAATGGTGAAATGGCATAATGTCGCCAATATTTTTATAGGAACTATCTTATTTCTTTTCTATCAAGACAGAAAGCATGACCTTAAAATATCCTATTTGAGGCCATATTGTTAAGCAGAACAAAAAAAAAGTTAGATAATCCCAAGTTAAAAGCATCTCCAAGTGTTATTCCAAGTCTATATCAAGATCTGTTTTTCTATTCCCCACCAAGGAGAAAAAAAAACAAAAAGAAAACTCCACAGTTGCATACTCCTGTCACATCCTCCCTCTTCATTCCCCTCTTTGATTCCTTTGCTTCATTCCTCGACTATTTAAAGAGAATAGGGAGGAAAAAAAAAAAAACAAACCACACATGCCTTAGGAAAGAAAAGTCATTTTGAAAGTTACAATGAAAGTAAAGAAATAGTGAATATCTGTGGGCATATAGAAGTCAGCTTATTCCAGTGATAAGATTTACCACATTAATCATTATTTGGGTCATTATAGCAAAAAGTTGTATTACATTTAAAAAAAGGAACATATGGATTATCTGAACTGGGAAAAGGCAGATAAGAATGCGTGTTGAGGTCACTACAGGTATTTCAGGGCAAAATGAAATAGTCCCTATCAGTATTGTGCAATGCTGACAGTTAGCATAGCTGTGCAATGTAGAAAAAATATATTGTTCATAAATTCATGCTTCTGAATTTACATTCTGAAAATGATAAATGATGGCTTTGGCATAAATATACATTATATAACATTTTAAAAAAACCACAGAACTGCATCTGGAATGCCAAGAACCTGGATCTGTCCCCATTTCATTTCACTCTCTGTAGAAGAGTTTGAATTGCAAAGGATACAGGATTTTCTTTCGAAAGGGATCATATTTGGATATCATAACAGTACAAGCACCACATCCACCTTCTCCACAGCCTAGTTTGGTTCCACATAGGCCCACTGAGCAAACAGGAATTAAGGAAAACATGAGGAATGTTGGCAGAAGTCCATTCAGCAAACAGTTGTGAGTCAAGGTTTAGCAACAAGTCTGGAAAGTGGAGCAATCAATTCTCTAAATGTTCTCATCAGAAATCAAGGACTTAAGTTCTTCTTGCTTAATAAATTGATCTAAGCAAAGTGTCAAACGTTGGCATGGGAGCTATCAAATCTACACCCTGAAGTCTAATAATGAGGAAGCCCGGGACCTAATAGACACTTTAGAATAAGCTAACTTCAAGGCTTCTCATTTTCTGGACTTGGACAAGGGCATGAGGTAAAAGAGACAAAGCTTCCAATGACTTCTGGGCAGGGCTTGCTCAGCTATGCAGCCACAGCCCTGAGACACACGGTGGCATCTGCTTCAGTTGCCTTCAAGAGGTGCTGCAGGTCACTCCCTCCAGCACTGTCATAGGAGCTACGCTTGAACTGCTCACAAACTACCTCCAAGAGTCACAGTCTGGCCTCTCCAGCTTATCTCTTGGCCCCATTTATGGTAACTTTCTGAGCAATGGCTCCTAAGGACAAGGTTCTGTAAAACCACAGGAGGCTTTTACTGAGATCAAGAAGTAGCAAAGAGCCACTGGATCACTGCACAAATCCCTGGGAATCCCAGAAGTTTGCACACTAGCCCAAGCAGATTCCTCCCCAGGTTACAGAACACTTCTCTGAACTCCTCAATCGGTAACACTTGAAATAGTCTGCAAAGGGATGTCAAGAGACAGCTCCTCAGGTTACTCTGCTTTAGGTTCCTTCTCTTATTAGAGGGTAATTAGATCACTTATTTTTAATGGAGTTTAGTGCAGCAAGATATTTACAACAGCTGCTTTCAGTGGCAGGCTTTCTGTGCCTGTGCATCTATGTGAAATTATCAATTTTGGTCTGTGAAGAAGCATCAATAGTCATGATACAGATGACTAAATCATTGCCTCCATTACAATCATTCTGAACTGTATTGCTTCCATATAACCATCTATGTACTACAGCTTGCTTGTAGCATCCAAGGTTTATCTTGACAATAAGGCCCAATAAAGCATGTTTCCCAACACGCTTTGTCTGATCCTAGCCATCACAAATATTCCTGCAGAACCAGATGGCTTTAAGAGTGTCTTCATATGAAACCATTTTCATTCAACATTAACAAGTTTAGATATCTAAGGCCAACTAGTGAGAAGTGCATGAGAGCCTAAGTGGTATGTCTTTATTTTCCCTCTTCAGCCTCGTGCACTCAAGTAGAGTCTGGCATACAGAGACATACAGCTGCTGACAGTCTTCTTGGAAACCCCAAAGAGGAGCTATAATTTATATCCTTTTACTTTTCAGATCCCAGACAATAGCTGGAACACAGCAGCAAAGGTTAAATGAGTAGGCATGACTCTAAGGGATGCACTAACACAGATACAAGTAATCTCATGTGTAGCCCTTCAAAGCTGGTCAGACAAGGACTTGGAAAACATGGAATGATACCACCTACCCCAGCTCCTACAGCAAAGCTGGCTTGTGTGTGATACAGAAGTAGAATATTGATTCACTTGGAACCAGCATGTCCACAGTATGTGGTGGAATCTCTTGACCCATTTTGCATGCCTGGATCACCCAATATTGCCTGTGATCAGCAGGGCATAAGACAATCAAAGTATCAGATAATATTCAGTAATATCCAAACTACATGATGACTCAAGCTGCTCAAATGGCTGCAGTGTTTTGGCCATGAATTAATTCTTCATGGCCCATAAAGAACTTGGTCCATGGGCCAACGTTTGGCCCATGTGCTTCTGCACATAATCTCAAGCACTCGCATCAGTACTCAAATGACATGCAGAACATGAAACAATTATGAAGTGCTGCAGGCATTTAAATCCTTCTGCAGCTTCTTCTGACATTGGATACGTTTTCTTCGCAGATAAGTGAGTAGGGTTGTTTCTGGGTCCACATTTTGTTCCACCACCTGCGAGAAAGTAAAGCAGATGTTACACACAGAAAGGTTCACAATACACAGGTCAGCTTGGAAGAGAAGTTCAAATCTTCTACCACTTTTACAAAGCAGGGAGCAGACACACTGATTATGTCCCCTTACTAGATTCATAAATATTGGTCATATGCATCCAGATACAATTTTGCTTGGGAATTATTGTGACAGGGAAAAGTATGTACAGCATCCTTTAGGTTAGAACTTTTCAGCTATTGCAAAGTGATGCAAATCCTTAAAAGACACTTCATCATATACACACTAAGAAGAACTAAGCAGTGACTAGAGAGAGGAGGAATCATGTTCTAGACTTGAGTTGTCCTGATGAGTAAAATACAAACATCAAGATATAAACAAAGACATAAATAACAAAAATTACAGACTTTGCAGAAAAAGTAGCAGAAACCCTAAGATGACCCATGTAGGTGCTGCAGGACAGAGAAACAAGTAGAAGACTGATTTAAATTTGTCTTTCTTCCCTGGGTAATGTTTTACTGGTCAATGTTGAATTAGTAGCTATTCTCAATCTGGATTATGAAATTCCAGCTGTGGAGAAATTCTCTTCGTGGTTTGAGTCAGTCCCATTCCATTAATGGACAACACTATTAACAATTATCTACTACATATAAAATAGGATTTTACTTCAACCTTTACTCCATGGTCAGAAATCAAAGTTCTATCCGGTGGCTCTGCGTAGCTGCAGTTTTTTTCTTCTGCTGCTGTTATTAATAGGGCGTCAAGAAACATTTCTAAATTTACCATGTGCAGGAATGCAATCATGTGTTCTTGGCATTTACAATATATGGGTCCTAAGTACAGTAGTTACTGTTTTATTTAAATTAATCTCTTCCAGTTTTGAAGGGCAAATTGAAACAGAGGTCACCTGTGCAAGCCTTCTTTCTTGTTGATAAGCCACCTTCACACCCTCTCTGCTTTCAGCTTCAGTTTTATGCCTTTGACACGTGACAAGGCTATTCTAAAGAGACAAGGTTCATACGTCCTATTTGAGTCCACATTTCTAAAACCACCCGATAAAGCAGCTGCAACAAAACATAGCTGTTTTCTGGACATTGCATTCCTGCCGTGGGGCAGGCTACAAGGCAACCGAATCCCTCTTAGCTTCCTATAAACCACGCAGCTTTCATGTTGCTGCTCTCCATTCCCTTGCCTCCTGAGTACACAGACATCAGTGAAAACCTTCTAACCAGACCGTTCTAGACAAGTACAGAGCTCCCTCTGCACTAGTTTGGTCAACAAACACCTTTGAACAGACAATTCCCAGATCACCTATAACTACTAGTCTCCCACGGACGAAGGGAGGCCTCAGGCCTTGCTGAGGCAAAGAGCCTTCCCCAGCAACTCGCACCTTCTCTATCCACTTGAGATTCTTCCTCAGGACTGTGCCAATGGCCAGGGCAGACCATTTCAAAGCAGTACCCAAAATAGCCAGACACAGAGCAGAAGTTCTGTGGACAAAGAATACTGAGAGTGTTCTGTGCTATTATCAATGAAAATGTCCAAGTTTTCCTGAAAGCATCCATATTACGTACTCAAACTGAGCAATGAAAAGTTTAACCACTGAATGGGTATTTTTCTGAAAAATGTAAGTAAATAAGACAAGATAGGCTTTAGTCTTCATTGAGCAAAGCCCCGAAACACTCATGTGCACACACTCTTAATGAAGTACTTGAGCATGCGCCAAGTCCCAAAGTCAGACTTCTACTCCACATTCTCACTGAAGTGGCTTTCACTATGGAGCAGGACGTGTCATGAATAGCACACACTACTACCCCATGCAATCAATGCCTGGTTTCCTGCATCCACCAAGTTACTCCATTTAGCTAGAGATGTGTAATGCTGGGACTTGAGATCAAAGGGACATAAGGTTAAGAGTTTGTGGATTAAATAAGATCTCACTTAGGAGAGAGCAAGGAGTCCAACTCCTGGTGGGACAATGCTTGTTTTTGAGTTGCTCTTGTTGATCTCAGACTAAGAGCTTTTTAATAACTCCTGTCTTTTGTCCCTTTTTGTCGATGATGGTTTGTCCTCCAACAGATCATTCCCCCTGTTTGTTACACTCACCTACTGTGATTTGTTCTTAAAATATTTTAAAACTCCATGGGTGGGGACAACATCTTCTCTTGTTTGATGCCCAGAACAATATGATTCACAGCTCAGTATCTAACCCATCAAAACAATTCCTGCACACTTCCCCAGTGTCCATGTACAGATGAAAATTTAATTATACCCACTGGCTTCAGTGGGAGTAAGATCAGTGTACTTTGATATTACAGTTAAAGAAAAAAATGCTTTTTGCAAAATCGCTTCAACACAAAGGTCATATTGATAAATATATATTACTGATGGCTTCATTTCTTCAGCTTCAAAATTGTGGATTTTACTGCACGTGGTAGCTTTAATATTAATCTAATGCATGCAGAAACTATTGTAAATGTTATGAGGACACTTATGGTGAAATGACTCCAAAAACATGCTCTGTCCTGCTGTGTTTGGACTGTATGTGTATTTGTCTCCTCTTTCTGAGACTCTGTAATGCCCAGCCTCAGCAGGATTTCAGCCTAACCACACTGCTCTTCAAGCACATTAAAGGGAACAAGTTCCTAACTAGTGCTCTACACTTACAGCCTGCAGGCTGATCCAGAAAGGTGTTGAGCTCACTTCTACATGGTTTCAGAATCTGATTTAATTGGTTTGACTTGGTCTGACCACCTAAAGCAGCACAGAGCAAACTAAAAATATTTAGCGAGATCCAGGTTTTGTATCATCTTTTCTGTCTGTCTTTCATCAGTTCAAATGACTTTGCATTTGCCACATAAAACTTCACATCTTACTTATTAAAAGATTTTCATAAAGTTAAATAAGGAATTTCCAATTTAGAAGTAGCTGAGCAAAGGTTGTAAAGAAAAAAAACACAGATGCTTTCCTACTTTATTCTACAGGCTTTAGAAGTGATCTAATAAGGCTTCCAGTCGAGATTCCCTCTGAAAATTCACCATAGATACAGAAACATTGACTGTAGACGTCTGAATTCAAATTCAAAGCTACATATTGATAGACAGTCTTGCTGGCTGAGGAAAACAAAAATTGCCACTATTAGCTGCAGGTTGTACGTGTTGCTTTCTTGTCTGGCAGGGCCATCGAGATAACTGTGCCGCATGTGTGCCAAGCTTCATGTCCAGTGAAGTAAACAGGTGCTTAAAATAAACAATTCTGAATGTGAAGTATGCTCAGCTGTTCTGAAGAGACATTTTCTGGACAACATTACAGACCGGGCTAATGCAAGGGAATAGGAGTCCTTGCCATGAGTGTCCCTATCTTATCAGCCATCTCTTATCATGCATTTCAGTATCAGCAGCCCATTGGCAATGTCAAGCTGTCATAGACTCGTACAGCAGTAACCTTTCCCATTGACCGGGTACCACAACCCTACTAGCAAATTTACTGGAATCTTAAGTTGGGATTCCAGATGGATGAAGCCAGAGCCTCTCTACCTGCTGCATCAACAGCATTATCAGGCACTTCCCACCACCTCCTCACCATTACATCTTTCATGGGCAGAAATGTCCTCACAAACTCCACATTGGTTGCCACAGATTGGATTGCCCTGTGAGTCAAGCCGCTCTCTTGAACCTGCATTTGGTGGAGACATAACACTTTAGCCACACGCACCAAAAGGGATTTTTTTAAAAAAGATATCAGGGAGCCTTTGGGTGGCACACGCTTTAGGAAGCCCTTTCCTGCCTGGTCAGGTGGAGCCTGCTGCTTTGTCAGCATTGCTGATTCTGGCAGGGAACAATGTTTATACAGCAGTACCTGCCACATAGAACTGGCAGGTACTGCTGGTGGCATTAAGGGCTCCTGGTGGCTTTGTAACGACAAAGTGTCAAGAGGATATTGTGATAAGCCCTTTTCACATGCACAAAGCAAGCTCCAAGGCGAGGCTGTTGTAAACAAGGAACAAGGTGGTAACAAGGTTGTAAACAAGGTTCCACAAAAGTGCTGAAATGCAACATGAGAGAGGCCCTTCCCAGCATGTGCTTTAACTCCAGGACATGGTAAGAACAGGGTAGATGGTCCTTGCTGAGTAGGGCATACTAAAAGGAAGGAGTCTCATGCTCTCAGCTTTTTTGGGTCAACATGGGGCTTTCATCCTTCACTGGTCACCCCACAGCCCTAAAAGAAGGAATAGCCCCACTGAACAACTTCTGTGCAACTCAGTCTTCTCCTCTGCTGTATGACTAATATATAGATTGAGATGCTAGGCCAAGAGTCTGCACCAGGAATAAGGGCTTTCTACTGATTTACAGAGCAACATGCCTGTAATACTTGGTCACCAAGTGATGCCAAAGCACCAGTTATAAACATACTTAAGAAATTTATTTAAGAAATTTAAGAAATTCTTCAATGAGAATATATTGATATTCTCATATATATTGAATGAGAAGATGTAAGATAATCTGACACTGGAATTAGAACTCTCTTCCATTAGAGCATACCAGGAAGACAAGGCAATATAGAATACTTGGCTTGTGGTGAGACCTGGACTGTCCAACATGTTTGTGGCACCCTCCCGCCCCGCTGCAAGTCTCCAAAAACACCCAGTTTGCCCTCTCAAAATTAGAGTATACAGTGAGGGACCTACAGTCACTAAAAATCCCACAGAAAGCAAGCAGAAGATATAACCTGTGCCCCCGCCATAGCAGGAAATTCATCACGTGAAATGCACAAATCACCTTGTGCCACTGCCTCACCATCTCAATGATCAGGCCTGATTAGCTAGGTATGATTAACCTGGACCTTCAGGTTTTCACCTCTCTCTAGAAACCTTGAACAGCCAATCTATGAGTTAATGTTGACATGCAAACCATTAATCATACCTGTAAGCAAAGCTTCAGGACTTGTCCTTTAGGAAAGCTCAGAACCAGGACTGGCTTCTGTGTGAGCACTCCATTCCTGTTCCCTTGGCATGACTTTAACCTGTATTCTCCAGTTAACTACTGATACTTAAATAAAACAAAGCTTTGACATCAAATGCTCTAGTACCTTGGAAAGTTCAGATTCCAACCCAATTTGAGATGCAAATTTGTAACTGAAACATCTTGTCTATTTAAGACAAAAACAATCCTATCCACATTTATACATGATTAAATTTAGCATCAAAGACTCACAAAAGCAAAAATGGCAGGAATCCTATACCAGGCTGTAGGGCAATGTGCACAACTTTTAAACCAAATAACAGCTTTTTGTGATTCCTCAGGGGACTGAAGTGCTAATTCTGTAGTGCAAACAACTCTGCACATGATTCGTCCTTGAGCAGCGCACAGCAAGGTCTGCGCACCCGTGGCTCCACAGTGCACAGCAAATATGCAATATTCCCGCTTTCCAAATTTCTCAGCTGCCAGCTACTATGGCACAAATTTCCCTGTTCTGTTACCTAGAAGGGGAGAGAGGCAAGGCAAGATTTACATTGAGCTGAGCAGAGAAACAGAACCAGCCTGTAGTTTGAAAAAGAAGCAACCTTGACTTATTTCAAGTTGTTGCAGAACAGAGGCCAAAAGGCTGCTCAGTTCCAAAAAAAAAGAGGCATCCTTGACTTGTTACAAGTTGCTGAAGATGAGAAGCTGGCAGGCGAGTTAGGGAAACAAGAGGAAAGAAAGGGCATTCTGAGAGAAACTGTGCAAAGACGTCCAGCCGATGCAAGAATCACCCCCTCTCCTGACACACAGTCACTTATTACACAGAAGTGACTCCTTGTGCACAGGCGTGGGACTTTAGTCCCAACTGTCAGCAGTTGATCCATGCGATGCTTTCATTTTTCCTGTATGCAAAGCTATCGGTTGTCCGGTTTTGATTTGTGGGAACAGAATGAATGTTTTACTTGAATCCTTTTTAAAATCCAAAGTCAGAATTATTTACTCAATGTACAGATGCTTACCTTGGAGTTTCATTTTTCAGGTCTGCTTTAATTATTTCAAGTACTTCTAGCAGAAATGTCTGCATTAAGTCAGTGCACCTTTATTTAAAGAAGTTACCTCAGAATTGTAGTGAATTATTACAAACAAAAGGCAAACATCAAGTTACATAGTCGTGTTACTTTCTGAATATTTCAGAAATACTTCAAGAAGGCCGGAAAAAATCACATAGTAAAACAATAACTAGTTTTCATGATCTAATATTTCCAAGTCATGGCAAGTGTGCTGATACTAGAAAACTTCAAAGGAAGAAAAGATGACTAAAGAAAATAATCAATGCACAACTTGGAAGAAGCAGAAGAGAAAGCTGGAAGCTTCCTTACCTTTTTACCATTGACGAAGAAGACAAGCTCATCCCCTGCCCTTTCGGGAGCCATCCCGCACACTTCCCAAAATTCGCTCAAGCAGGGTCACAGACCAGCCCTGGAAGGTGAGCACCAGCAACGCAAGGACAAGTAACACGAGCCCGCCTTAACGCTGGACTTTATTTCCACATCGGCACCCTGCGAAACCCCATATTATATAAGAGCCACCACAGAGGCGTGCCAGCTGCCTTTGGTTGGTGCTCCTGCCGGCAGCAGCCGTGACAGGGAAGGAGTGGGACCCGGCCAAGCGGCCCGCCTCCTTTTATATAGCGCTGGATCAACGTGAATCACCGTGGAGTGGCGTTCCCTCCCGCGGGGTGCTCCCGACGGGCCCTGCCGCGGCTGCCAGGGGCACACGGCGCGAGGCCGGCGCCAGGGAGCGAGCCCTTCTCCCAGCGCCCCGGCTTCTCCCTCTCCCTTCTGCTCTGCCATCCACCCTCTGCACAGCCCCTCTCCTGGGGGCACCTCCTCATTTAGAGGACTCCTCCACCTACTCCAGTTAGCTACTGGAGTGCTGGAGTGCCTCCACCTGGGAGGAGATATATTTAAATATATATATATATATATATATATATGTATTTGTCGAGATACCAGCACTTCCAAAGAACTGACACTGATCCAGCACCTCAGAAGAGGTGCTGCGCTTAGACTATGTTTCCACCAGGCTTTTAAAGCCTTTGGGCTTACCTTTTTTGGCTGAATCCTCACATCCTCAATCTTGCATGCCAGTGAAACATGGAGGAAAAAAACATTATTTGAAGAATTTGTCTTCTTTCCTTGTTAGTGGTTCCTTCTGGCTTCTCCATTATGCAGTCGAACATCTCGCACTGTTTAAGTCTTCCTGGCTTGTAGTCCAGAACCATTGCAGAATTGTCCACAGACTGTATTCCTGACATGCTCTATTGTCATGAGACATTTAAGTCCTTAGTTCCTGGTTAAAATTCATCCACGAAATTCCATAATTCTAAAGTGTCGTGGAAGTTCCCTAGGGCTGTAGCTAATCCTGCCAGCTCCATATTGATTTTTGAGATGTTGACTTCTTTCTCCAGCATACCGGGTTTCCTAGTTTTGATTAATTTTAGGCTTTCCTTGAAATATGTCTGAAAAGGCATTACATCTAACTCCTTCTCCTAACTAACATCTCCAACCAACTCACAAAGCAGCAAAACCTAATTAAAGTACCATTTCCAGGAGCAGACTTTCCTTCGGTAGCGTGTCAGTCTGTCACTACGAACACAATATGTAAATTATATTTAACCAGCTTGTATCTTTAGGATTTGTATCATAATGAACTACTTTATAAGAAACTGTCAGTCATTATCTCAGCCCTGATTTATGGACACTCAGTTTTCTGGAAATATAGCCCAAAGCAAACTTGTGCCTAAGCCCATTTCCAGGAACTGCAGGTAAGATCTGCTCCAGCAGGTTTTTTTAAACTAACCATAAGCACAGGCTGTCTTGGTCTACGTTTGCAGTCAGGTTTGCATAGCTGGACCAGTGCTGACACCTATTGTCTGGCACCTCCCACTTCATTGCATAAGAACATTAGAGAGGAAAAAAAAAAAAGAGATTTTTCTCCAGGAAATATTCCACTCAGTTGCTTTATATCTGTGTGCAAATCTACACGTCCACTACCCTCACGTACCAAGCATCAGTCTCAGAATCAGTATACACAAGCTTAATACTTATAAATAGTTTTGCAACATTTTAATTAACAATTATTAGTCATAACCACAGGTAACGTTACAGCAATCTTTAAACTAACTAGCCATTATTGTATTAACATCAAAACCAGACGTGCTTTGTTTCCTAATCCATATTTTTCAAAATACAAGATGCTCTTCGTAGGTTTAAAGAACACTTGTAATCATATATAATATCTTGTTTAAGTAATTGCTCTACTTCTAAACTGACAACCAATATCTTACGATGGTCAACCAATATCTTATGATGGTTCACAGTGAGGTTTGCTTTCAACCACCAATCTGCTATCTGCATAATATAAATATGAAGAGAAATATATGTTTGATACTGATCTATTTACAGGATAGAGATCATAGTGTAATATAAAACTTAAGACCTCTTATCAAGTGTCATTAATCACACAAGAACAAAATTATTCATTTTTCACTGCCGTGATGGGATAGTCTAGTGCTCTTATAACCATTTTACAGGCAGAGAAATGGGACACTCGAACAATCCCAAACTTTCTAAATCCTCTAGATAACAGCACAAACTATGTGCTGCAGGGTTGAAATCTCTTATTTTCCAAAAACTCATTCCCAAAAGTATAGTTCCCAGAAATAACACTGCAAAAATGTGAGGGGGAGAGGGGGAAAGGGGAAAAAAATCATTCATCAAGCACAAATCAGTTAAAGCCAAGGTGATCTAGACTTACCAGTCAGTGAAAGTCTAACAGGCTTCAGATTTTAGAAGGTGTCCCTTTGATCATCCATGATGCAGATGCAAAGATTGGTTTATTTTAGAAGTTCAAATTTTCCTGCAGTCCCACTCACTTAAGGACCTCAGAAAGCAGTTAATGCATTAGTCAGTAAGAAAAACAATGTTGGCTTTTCTTATTCTGACTGGTTAATCCTGCAGATCTGGCTGTTGCAATCATAATGATAATCTGTTCTGCAGATGATTGCTCTGACTGATTAGATGTGTAGCTCAATAAATACACCAAAATTTACAGAAACACTGTTCCTCCCCTAAGGAGTTCACCACCTGAGTTAGGCAAATATATTAAAGTGCAACAACGAGCAGAGGCTGGAGGTAACAAAGGAAAAGGATTAAAACAAATAAAGGTGAGATGATCTCACATTCCTGTTATGGAAGATAGGAGGAGGAAGAAGCACAGGCAGCTTGGAAGTGGAGTCTGAGGGGAGGAGATTCAAGAAATGCAGTTTGTAGAAGATGATAAAGAAGAGGGCAAAGTCCCCAGTGGTGCTTTAACAAAATACCCCAGGTACCTGTATCCAGCTTCCAGTGTTTTCACATTAGCTCGCTGTGCCTCCTCACCCATTCTATTAGCTCGTCTACCTCCAGAAGTTTAGTAGTTATCCACTGCTGCTAAAATATGGGACTAGCCTCTTGAACAAGAAGAGGTCGGTTGCATACCGACCTTCAGTTGGTGAAGATATCCTTTCTGTGAGCGTGACTGCACTGGCAGTCATTTTTCAGCAATCTTAGGAGGTCATAAATCCAATCTCCTGTTCAACGCAGGGTCAGCTAGGGAAGCAGACCAGGCTACGCAGGGCTTTATGTACTGCATCACCTTAATGAGGACTCCTTTTCAGAGCAAAAACTACTAGTGGTCCTGTTACTTGATCAATGTTCTTTGTACAAGTTAAAAAAAAAAAAAGTATCATTTATGGACCGTGAAGGTGAAGGCAGAGAACGTTGTCTGAGGAAGTCTGCTCTTTCCCCTTGGCATCTCCACTGATGGAAACAGCTGGCAACCGTTGGACATAGGCTCCTGAATTAGATGGATCTTTGATTCAGCAGTTCTATTCTCATATTATTATGGAAGTCACCCAAAATATGTCAAAGTGTAGCCTTTTCAGGGCCATAATACAGGCAACAAGGCTAATTTTCCTTGGGGACAGCAACAAATCCATAAAACTGCTCTAGTAGTATGAAAGTAAATGCATTACTTACATTTTAAATGGTATTTCCCAGGGCAAAAAGTTCATATACTTCATGTGCTCTGCAATGAGGTGCCAAAACTCCTTTATGGTTACAAATTTGAGTTTGTAAAAAAAAAAAAAAAAAAAAAAAAAAAAAAAAAAAAAAAAAAAAAAAACCGCACTAAGGATTGTGAGTGGACATTAGCTCATTATTAATGAATCAGTAATAGTTCTGTGCCCAGGTTGTAATTGTATGGATATTAACCTTTCATGATTTACAATCTCTGCACCTGCATTTGAATATGGGTGGAGTTTAATTACAGCTCTGCTACTACTCCCAGCATACTACTTCCTCTGACAGGAGTAAAAAAAGGCTGAATGAGCTAAGTTCTCCTCTTGTTGAGAAGTATTGGTTGTCACTAGTCTTCAGAATGGTTAGCAGCAGAAGAAACATTTTTTTGTTTTAATTGATTTCCAGTTCTTTCATATAACCTAGTTCGAGCACATGAGATGAAAGATATTTCAGACACCTAGTCTGAAAAATATCTTTTTACTCAAGCAGACTTTTTCATCTGTGCTCCATGCCTTCATTATAGGCTCTTCACCAGCAACTGACTCCATCCCTATCAGTTGTTTGGTACTTACTTCCATGTTATCTCAAAGGAGAAGTTTCAGACAAAAAGTCTAACTCAGTGAAGCCAGATATTTTAACCTGCCTTCATTGTCTGTCTATCTTCATCTGTCCATATCCTGAGAGTATCTTTTACCTTTATTCTACATAACCCTGTCCCAAGGTGAACCAAAAAAGAATATAGCCACAGCCCAACAAAACAAGTGAAAATATGAGAATTAGTTTCCATGGCTAGTTTTCATAATACCTGGTTCCTTTCCACTAGTTTTCTTTCTCACATGAAAGTCTCCACACAGACATCTTTAAGGCTTGCATGTTTTTAAAGCCTTTTCTGTCTGTCCACAATGCACTTTCAGTCAAAGATCAGCTACACATTTATTTTAGAATGCAGTATTTTGGTACACAAGTTGTTCAAAGGTCCAAAATCCTCCACAGCTGCTTCTGCTAACAAACCAGGCTTCTAAAATCAAACTTACATCCCCTTTAGATTCATTATAAATCATATCACGTATTTAACTGCTCTATTGAGGAAAGATTGACATGCCAAAAACTTGCATGCATTCACCAACTATGTAAGTCGGCCTAAATAAGAGATTTCCTCTCTTCACAAACCTGCCTAATCAGACTGGAACATCCTAGTGCAAGTTACTGATGATTTCCCTCTAGCTCCAACTAGCCATTCTGGTCATTAAGATGACTGAAAGCTGCCAGAAGTAGACATATCTAGAACAGATAAAGCTGGCAAGACAGTCCCTTAAGAGAATTTTAGATGATGTTTGACTTCGGTATAACACAGGAGGACAGATGTGCTCACCACTGAACAGGTTAGTTTTCCAAAGTGACAGCCACCATCATCATCTGCGATCCCCCAAGCTGTCTTGACTACTCTTCAAGAAAAAACTTTTACTAAATAGTTTTCTACTGAATAACAACTGACAAAAAACATCAGTCAGAAAAGAAAAAACGTATTGAAAATTCACAGACTGTATTTGCTCAAAAAACAGACATCATAAACTGAGCATGAAACAGAGTGTGAAGTAGAAAGGCCATAAACATGATAGCTGTGAAGTTCAAAAGCATCCGCCAAACCAAAGCAATGAAAGAATTAAACTATGCAGTGAATGAAAGATTACCTGCACTCATAATGAACTTTGACCAGTTTACAAAGTGCATAATAAAATGTCACACCTACATTACAAGAGTTGAAAATCTGATCACTGATTAAAGTCCCGTGTTTGCATTCCAATCTGAACTCATGTCCAAAAGCCTTACTTTCTTTTCGCATCTTCCTGGTATCCTTCAGTCTCATTTAAAAATAAGAAAACTCCTTTGCATTCCCAAAATTCGTTTATTAAAATTGTGATAGGGAAGAGGTGACTATTAAAAAAGAAGGATGTTTATCTAACCTATGAGTTCCCAGGCTCTCATAAAATAAATCCTTAATTTCACTCATTTCTAACATAAGAAAAAACATCCCTTTTTAAGATTTCCTGCTTTCTGTGATAAATTTTATGCACAATTTTATATATATATATATACACACACACACACTATAAATATATATATGGCACTGAGCAGAAGACTCCTAATCTTTTAGCATCAGGCAGGGCACATTTTCTCCCATTTTTGAGAATTCATTTGGAAGCCAGTTAAAGATCGATGCATTTCATCCACCACTTCTTAAGGGTCTTGTGAGTGTTTAATGTACAGACCCAAATATTTCTAATCATTTACTGTGATGGCCCCTAGTACCATCTGATTAACAAATCAAACAAACAGTTTTCACTTCACATTTCTTCAGTGGAGAGGTTTCCATCTTTACAAAGAATGGAGCATTCCCCACTTTTTTTTTTTTTGGCATCTTCCTTGTTTTATATCTGAATGCAAAAAATAAAGCCTTCATGGGCTGGGGGAGGGCTACTCTGAATGTTAACTTCAAGCAGAGAAAATGAGGTTCTGAGAGATTTACTAGGACCAAACCAATACAAGGCTGTTGCAATGAAGTGTCCAACACAGCTAATGCAGTCACCTAAGTATAAATGTCCTTGTAGCTGATGTATCTTTTATGTAAACATGATTAACAATTTGGTTAATAAAGATGGGCTGTAACCAAATACAACTAAGATGTCCAAGTAGTGTGTCCATGGATCTTTTCTTTAAAAAAAAATAAAAAAAAAACACCCCCCACAACATTTAGCCCACCTAGTCCTAAATCCACCTATCATCAGCCCCTTTTGCTATGACAGTGAAGGAGATGAGCCAAGAAGGAGGTCCAGATCTACAAGCCTACTTGCCACCTCAGAACACAGTCAGACTCTGCTCCATCATTTCCACTTCGGACCAAGCAGCTAAAGGTGAGGACCACCACAGTCCAGCAGAACACACAATGTCAACAAGCCATAGGCAATTAGATACAGGATGATTATTTTACAATCAGACAAAAAAGGCAGGAAGGCAGCGGGAATATAGGCAGGCTTTCCCTATAATCTATTTTGTCAGTTACATTTTATTCCTCAAAGGACAGGACATATTTACGCTCCTTTCATGAAAAAGTAGGCCGTAATCAAACTGGTTTCAACCTCCAGTTTGCCCACCTACTGTAGTGGATCCATTCATGAAAGCGTGGAGACAGTACAATACATTACTTGTACTAAAGGGACATTTTCAGTTATCTCATCTTAGATGTTTAAAACTACTATTTAGAATATTTAAGATTTAAAATGTCTTTTGAATGAAAATTCTTGGAAATATAGCCTTTTTACACACAGTAATTTATCTGCACAGAAACAAGTAGTTTGTTTTCTCAGAGAAGAAATGATTGCAGTATAGAAAAGTTAAATGACTTAGCCAAACAGCAAGACTAAACAGTGATGACACTGAGGGTGAAGTTTTCAAAGTTACTCAATGCTGAATTCTTTTCCCACTACACTCAGCAAGAGAAAAGTTAAACAAACACTGAACACGTGTGAAAAATTCGACCTAGTGGAAAACCACCTGAACTTATATGCCACGGACTGAAACATAACATGTATGTATCTTGACTTTGTTTACAGTTCACAGCATTGAAGCCTTCGCTAAAGGATGCCAAGTCAACACCAAGATCAATTCAAATAAGAGCAAACACAGTAGACTGTTTCCCACGCTGACCTGCAAGGCACAAAAGTAACAAACATGACAGAATGTAAATACAGGGAACTTTCCTAGAAGAGTTTTGAGAGGTTTTTTTCTGGAATAGAAGTACTTTAGAGTAACTAAATTTCCAAGAGCAGAAGAGTTCAAATCATCCTCTTATCAGAGTTCCTAGATGTCCTATTACTATGTCTTATATAGATAAAGATTTGCAGTTAGTAAAGCCATTCAGATAATGTTGCTATCCCCTATGCTACAAATGGAATGGTTTGAATTACAATTCTTTAGGTGTGTCTGTTGGAATACAGGAAAAGTATTTAGTGCAAGAAGTAACTTTTTTACACTAAAAGCAGCACAAATATGTACATGTATATATAGAGTGCCAGGGAATTGAGTCCTCTCCAATTTTTGGTCATGAAGAATAGCACTGCTAATATCCCCTTTTAGTTTACCAGGGGTTCCTTCAGGTTTGTGGGGCCTGAAAAAAAAAATCTGCCGAAGGTTCAACGTCAACATTCCTGCAGCCGCACGAAGAACCTGGCCCGCTTCGCTGGGAAGCGGCAGCGCCTGGGGCTCGGCCCTGATCCTTCGCCACGCTGACGTCGGGGGAAGTTTGTGTGCGGAAACGTGACGCACGGCCCGGGCCCAACTGTGGAGGGGGCGGGAGGAGATGGGAGAGCGCCCAGGGCGAGCGGCAGAGCCTGACTCAGCAGAGGCGCCGCGAGGAGCGGCCTCCATTGGGCGAGCAGAGGGAGCGGAGCCGGGAGCCGCTGGCCCCGTGGTGGAACAAGAGACAGGGTCAAGGCCCGGCTGGACAGCGCCCAGGCCGGGGCTGCCAGCAGGGCTCTTCTCACGCGCTGTTCTGGCCACTCCACAGCCTACGCAAGCGTTATTGGCACCATGTTGGGTGTAAGGGACATCCTCCGGCCACATCTGAGCCCGTGCCGGGCCATCTAGCAGCTGCGCAGGAGAACTCACTGAGGAGGTCTCAAAACTGGACAGACGAGGAGAACCAGCTCTTCAAAGGAGGGCTCAGATGCACGTGTAGGTTAGGGTATTTGCCAAAAGCTGAGAGGACCAGTAGCTGCAAGAAAAGAAAGAATAATCACATACTTCCAAAGCCAGATTAAAAAGCCTTGACCATGGGGAAAAAAATGTCTGAAAGGACGAGTAGGAAAGCAACACATTTCTTTCTCTGAAAAAATCTAAATAATTCTACGTGCCAGGTAAGCAGCTCCCCTGACCCTAGCATTCCTGACCAGGAAGAGCAGGATGGCTGCTGGACGGATTCAGCTTCTCCTGCATTGACCTGGACACTTCCACAGCTGCCCCGACAAGCTATAAATAATTAACTTAATCAACATTGCACAAGCAACAGGGCAAAAAGATTACAAAATCTGTTTATGTAATTGCGATGTGTTACATTGGGACACTCCGAATATACCTTAGCAATCTGATAATCCTTTCTTTTTTCCTCCCCCAATTTTTACATTAAAAATGCACATGGAGAAATACAGTTGCAACTAGTATAAACTAAGTTTGGTTTAAAATATGGAACTCCTCAGATGGAATAAAGAAAAAAAGAAATACTGATGTTCTGTCACGTAGGATTACTAATGCTGAACAAAAAAGGAAAAAGAATTCTTTGCTCTAATTATCCCACTGTAAAATCTGGACAGGATCTGAAACCTGGCAAGTAGAAATAAACCATAGTAAATCTATGTAGAGAGTTTCCTTTTTCTCTTCCATTTTATGATCTGGCAAGATGACAATTTTTAATGCATGTTTTTTAAAAATTTTATCAATACCTCAAGAAGGATCTGCAAATTTACGCAAACCACTCCAAATGTTCTCAACAATGCAGAAATTTTCCAAACAATTGTGACAGATATATCACAATTATTTATACTATTCTGTTATTTAAGTATAAGTACGCAACCAATAGCATTCCTTTCCTTGACTGGAAAAGTCAAACTTGTGTCACTGTTCCTTGATAAAACTTCACAACTCTCTTCATTGGCTCCCAATGAAAAGACAGACCAAATTCAGCATTAATGTTCTTACCTTTCCATATAAAAAAAGGTCCTATGATCTTTGCACACTACTGACTACAAACTGCTGATCTGTTTACTCCTTACCTCAACACACTATTTTAAATAAGCATCCTTAAGTTAGAAGAATAAAGATCATAACGAAATGAGCGAGTCTTGGTGAAACTTTGAACACCCTTTCCTAAAGGAAAAGGGGAAAGGCTGCAAATATCACCATCTTTAAAGTTAACTAGGGCAAACCTTGTGCTTGGTAAAGCACAATCTGGCAATATTCACCACAGAGCACTGATGCTTTCTGAGAAGAAGCGTCAAGTCAGTGATGTTGTGAAGAGGTCTAGAGCTTTCTTCCTTTGAAAAAAATCAGTGGAAACTTTTTCACAATGTCATATCTTATATTTCAAGAGTCTTCTACTAACACCCAGGCAGCATGCCATTCAGCCTAGGCTGATCACCTCTGCAAGAGGAATAGCAATCTTCCCTGGCTCTAGGTTCCACATATCCTTGCACTGTGCCGTGTTGGATGTACTCAAATCCAACAAGGGACTGTCTCTACTTGGCTATGGAAGTATGTCCACAGATTAATCCCAGCAGGAGTCACGCACTGTTCATGAAGTCAAACATCTCACCTAGAAAGACTGTAAATCCAAGCACATGGCTCCCATATTTATTGATTCTTAAAGACAGTATAATGCATCTTATTTCAAGACAATTTATCCAAGCTCCAGCAACAGAATCTTCTTAGATATTCACTGCCAGACAAATTTCTATTTTTCCAATAGAAATCTCTTTTCTTTGCATAAACTATGAATAAGTGGAGATCAACTCACCTCCCACACTTGCTTCACTTTCCATGTTCATGCTGAAGTCCTGAATGACTATTTCATTCATGTGTTCAACTGCAGAACAACTGTCCTATGGTTTCCCAAGTTTTTCCTCTTTCCCTTTTTAAATATGATTTTCTGTCAGTCCTTCAATCTTGAAGAGTTTGGGGGAAATTCAAAGGTTATACTAGGCACATGAAGTTTTTCTTCCAGTGCCCTAGAATCTCTGGGTACAAGAAAGTCCCAAACCACTGGATCTTAATTATTCTTCTTTGTCACTTATTTCCTTCAGTTTTCAGTCTTACTTCTCCATATTTACTGTCCTAAAGCCAGGACTCTTTCTATTCTCAGGAGAGGTTTGAGAATCCACTCTCCTATTCCTGATTCAGCTAGAACATTGACCTTAAAAGTTTCATCCTAACGAAGTTTCTAAAGAGATATCACAGATGGTGATTCCCTTGAAGTTTTTTGAATGGATCCTACTACAACATCCCCTTCCTAAATCTTGTGGAACTCATTGATCATCATAAATTTTAAAAAATTCAAGTTAAGGACACACAACTCTGTTACCAACCAGCCTGCAGAATCACACCTTCAGAGGCTCAGCAGATCACTACAGCCTGAAATGCTGAGTGCACTATTGGAAAAAGTTAATTACCTTTTCCATTTGCCTGGAAATGTGACAGTTCCCTTCCTCATGCCTATGTCCCTCTCAGTTGCCTACTTTTGTTCTGCACTTTACCAACAAAACGCTGTCTTACTTCTTTCAGGTATGTTCTGGTGACCTCTCCCTTCTTTTTCATTTTCTTATCTTTGTCCGAGTTTCATAAAGACAATGTTAAAAACAGTAAAGGTGTTTTATCTGAATTTTTCAAAAATTCTCATTGAGAAAATTGTCTATGCACCTCATTGCCCATATTTCTTCATCAACAGAAAGTTCTTTTTCCTGAGGATGCTTAAGAAAATTTAAAGGAAGCTGCAGTCTGTCCAGAGGGCCTAGAAAACACATCATGAGCAAGCATACTTCAGGTCATTCAAGTCTATTGTGGAGAGACAAGATGTGTATATTGTTCAAAAAACAAGACTGCAGACATAGGTATTAAACCAGCACATTTGAAACCATGTCCTCAGAAATCTTAGTATCTCAATAGTCAAGTAATCACATACTTACATTTGTTATCTTATCCAGACATATCCTGTTTTCTCTCTCCTTTTCCTGTAATGCAAAACTGTCCGTGGAATGTTTCATGATTACATTCACTAAAATTACCTTTCGACTCTTATTATCAGCTAGTTGCTCCTCTTTGGACCAAAATAAATCTAAATAGATGCTCTACAACAGCCTCGCCTCCTTTAGAAACAAAACAAAGTGGTCAACTTCTGATATAGCTAAGCATTCTCCACATAGGCCTCTATGTTCATCTTGAAAGATTTACTCGATCACCTCTACCCTCATTTTCATAGCCCTGTGGTATTTCCTAAGTTGCCTAGGCATGTAGGAAGCAGGCCAATAACACAATGGTCAGGATGAAGAACCCACAGGTATGTCTGTCTGGATGAACAATACCCTGGGTCCCAGTATGATAAAGTTTTAAATCATGATTGGCTTACTTGAGGATGAAGGAAATGGACCTACATCTTCAAACACATAGGGCTCCTCTGCCCTAGATTCTGCAGCTCCCTTCTCATTTCTGACCTCAGCTAAGAAGAGATTTGGGTGCAGAAAGGATCACTGCCTACTAAGTGATATGGCTGGTATCTGATTCCTTCATGTGGAGCAATGAGTTGTTCTCCCCATGGCAGTGCTGCTGCATTCCAGGATCAAGTCAGCTAGCTTCCTCCAGCCTGAGTGTCCAGGATTGCAGCTTGCAGATGAAAACCATGTATTCCTGGTTTGCAGTTGAGTCACTACCTACAGTAGTTGTATTTCACCCAGCAAGTGGCATGTGTCAGTTTGGGCTCTTACCTGGCATCCTTCAACAAAACTATTGAAATCCTATTTCCAACAAGTCAGGACCAGCACCTAGGTGGAGAGCTCCAGGTAGAAAGACAGAAACAGCTAATAAGATTAGCAGTGTGCCTTTTTATCCTTGCGAAATACAAAATAGGCCGCTGCTCTCCTTTCTCACTTTTCTGCAAGGTCACATGGTTTCTGCCAAAGAACTCTGCCACCTCTAGCCTCAGTCAAATTCCTCTTGGAAAGAGATTCTTCAGCAGTAACAACACCCTTTTCTTTCCCATGCCATCTTTTGTGTTCATCTGCCTTGGCATCTTTTAGTCCACCTTATCCATTTCAGCTCCTCCAAACAAGGCCCCTGCATTACTGTGGAGTTCAGCATCACCTAACAGGAAGCCACAGGTCCCAGTTAAAGTCCGAGGTGATACCAAAACAAGAGAATCACAACACACAGTGGGCTGCCCATGGTTTGACACATAGCACTTCCATACAGTTAGCTCATCCACTTTACAAAACATTAATGCAGAATTTAATGAATACCAAGCTATTACTTGCTAGTTTAGCAAATATTAGTATTAACATCATCCTGAAGTCCAAGCTATGCTTGTCTAAAGGCAAACTCTTCCCAGCTAACTCCACTTAGGTGTAATGAATATGCATGTGAAGCACCAACACAGCTAGGGTGGCCCAAGGCCAATATTGCTGGAGAGACACAATCTACATGCACCAAGCTAGCTATACTAGAGCTGGAGAGCAGAGTACCAGTGCATCATATCACCATCTACTGCAAGTGTGAATAAACACTTCAAAGCCTAAAGGCCAAATTAAGATCTGAAACTACCACAATCTTCTTCCAAAGTATCTTACAATTGCATTGTCTGAAAAGTCACCTAGGCAGGAGGCACAGCAGGGGAACTGAAATCAGACATGGCATTCTGCACATAAGCATGCTGATCCTTCAAAGGATATCTCAGAAACAAATAGGACTTCTGCTTTGACTCTTTCATATTAAAAGATGCCTCAATGATGTATTCTAAATGATGTCATTCTGAAAGCTTATACAACTGTTTATAATTACCATTAGCATATAGTCTTGTTCTATCTGGAATGAACAGGACACAAAAGTTAAAAAAACCAGTCTAGAATCAGATCTGCTGTCCAAGTGCCAACTAAAAAATTGTACCTTACAGATAAAGACAAATCGTACAAAAATACTTAGATTTTGTCAGAGAGAGAGAAAAAAATATTAGTGTACAGAGCTTGCCAGATAAATAAGAGAATTATTAAACAGGAAAAAAAAAGAATAACAATCTTATTTTTATAGTGTTGCTCTCTTAGATGCTAGTTTGCTGATGCACATAAGTCAGCTTAGGCAGCAACTCAAATGATGTTCATGTTCACTGCTGGAGAAAGGAATCATCATAGAAACAGCAACTATCAGAGTGCTGAAGGGAGCAGTTTGGGGCTATTGGGGCTATTAAACAGTTGTTTAATAAACAAGCAAAAAAATCCTAAAATCCCAAGCACATAATTTTTTAAGACCATCATCTGTTATTTCCATTTGTGTGCTGGGACATGCCAACAGACACTTTTGTGGCAGAGTGGGAGGGAAAAATTGGAGTTTTCCAGTGCTCAGGTATCCATAGCTCTACACACAGACATTTCCACCAGAATCTCCCAATTAATCCAGCAAGAGACCATAGGAAAGATCACTAGTTACACCTAGAGCTCTCCTAGTTACACCTAGAGCTCTCCTAGTTACACCTAGAGCTCTCCTAGTTACACCTAGAGCTCTCCACTCTTCTTTTGCCTAATTGAATTTGTCCAGATGTTACTTGAGATCATCTAATACTTCGGATTGTGCCTTCCTTTCCACAGACCAGTAAGGCAGCTTGGGCTAGCATTTTTAGAAGAAAACATCAGTGCCAACTTTGGTGCATCTAGCATGTACAGGCTCAACAGAAAGGGAGTTCCTAATCCCA
>JAVCKT010004718.1:0-11506 GCA_032273925.1 Rhynchotus rufescens
CCGAGCTCGCTCGCTCGCTCCCCCGGGAGGAAGGGCCGGCGCCCGGCCGGCAGTGCGGGCAGGCCCGGCAGGCCCGGCGCTCCCCGCCTCGCCCCGCGCGGCCGCCCCGCGCCTTCCCCTCGCGGGCCTTTGCCTTTGGGTGCAGACCGTGGCAGCACGCGGCTTTGGGAGCAGAAACGGCGCGTCCGGGAAGCTCAGCGGTTAAGTGTCATAAGGAAAAGGTGCCGCTGTTTGCGCTAGTGCAGGCTGAACAGCTACGCTAGAAAACAACGTATGGAAAAGTTTGCTTAACAGCACCTATAAATTGAGTTTATGTGATCTTTTCGATTTTTGCGGTTTAAAAATGGAAATATATAAAACTGCTTCCATCTTTGCCAAAGAATACACGTCCTGGTGAATTTTAACAAGCTTTAGCGTAAGAAACGCTTTCCTGAATAAATCCCTCGTTTTTAATGGCCTGTTTTCTTTGCGGTATCAGTCCTTGCCGAGCGCTGCCTTTGGAAAGCAGACACGCAGCACATCCCTTCGGAGAGGCGCTTTTGTGATGGCCAGGGAGGCTCCCGGGCGCAGGAGCGGGGGGCCCAGCCAGGCGAGCTCCAAGCTGCAGTAACGCAAATGAAGTATTTTTACATGCGCTAATGAACCGGGCACACAGCTGTTGGTTCAGCTGTAACCCGAGCGGTTCCTGGAATGAAAATTTTCTGGTGTAACAGCCTGGAAATGCTGAGGTACCACCCTGCAGTCAGCAGTTCTCAGGCGCACGGGCTGGAGCGCGGGCCGAGCTGGCGAGCCGCGCCGCGCGCCGCCTCGTCACATGCTGCTGCCTACCCCGCTTCCAGCTGCTTAATTGCATTAAGCAGAGATAAAAATGCTCTCCAGGCTTTTGCAGCGCTGCTGCTGCTGGTAATAGGGCCTGTGGTTGCCAGGGGCTGACCAAAATTCCAAATAATGATTTTTTTTTTTGTAATATGTGTATTGGAAGAAGCAGACTCGTGTATTTAGTGAATATTTGATGAATGCTATCCAAAAGTTTGAGCTTTTTTGGGGTAAAGTGATGATACTCGTCTTTTACTAAATATATATATATATGTATGTATGTATGTGCTCGGAATTGAGGCTAATCGTAGTGCTGCCTTTCTGCCCAGTCTCAGAGCTGCGGCGGGCAGGGCTCCAGGGCTGTTGGGGTAGGACAGCGATGCCGGGGGGCACGAGAGCCGTGCTGGGACCTGGAGCGGCGGCCGCGCGCGCTCATGGAGCTCCCTTCAGCCCGCGTTCGCTCCTCGTAGCCGGGGCAGTGGGACTCCTAAAACAGCAGTTTAGGAGAGTAGTGAAGTTGGGTGCTATTAAAAATGGAGCCTGTGCTCAAGCCCTTTGGCTGCCCATGGTCTTTGGGGAGATGGTTAGTACATGTACTAAAGGAAGCTTTCTGCAGGGGAGGTTCTTGGTAGAGGACATGCAGCTTTTGGTGGTTCCAGCCAGCGCACGTGATCCTCCAGAGACTCGTGCTCCACTTTGGGAGCTCAGGGAGCAGAGCGTCCTTCTCTGCAGGCCCGTGAGAAGACCTGGAGCTTCTCAAAGGCGCTTTCCTGCCATCACCCGTGGCGGTGCTCGCTTCTTGTTCCCCGCGCATGGCTCGGGCTGCCTGGGCATTGGGACCTGCGGGGCTGCCTCGCGCGGCCGCGTAGCTCCTGCCCGTGCTGCCGGAGCCCGGACTTTGCTTTCCCCAGAAGGGCTGCTCCTTCCAAAAGGGTGGGGTTTGGTTGTTCTTTGATAGCGGGAGTATTTGCTAATATGCTTGAAAAGCCCCAAATAAGTTTTGTTCAGCTGCGTAGCCACCCGCCTGCGAGGAGCTGGGTGGCACAGCCCTGTTTTGCTTTATTTATTTACATATTTTTGCCGTGTGCTTGTCGGCAAGCCCGCATCCTCCTCACGCGTGTTGTGGGGGCGTTGGCCTGTCTAGAGACTTAGGTCTGTGCAGGCAAATGAGAAGGGATTATGTTTCTCTTCTGAGAATAATCACGTTCGCAGATCTATATTTGGAACTAGTTCTTTTAATACCAGCAGTAAGATAAACCGGTGGCTCACACGTACCTTAATCTGTAGCGTTGTCTAAATCCCTGGCTGGGAACTGCAAGCCACGTTCCACACGGTTGCGTTGCACCTAATGGTGCCATGTGCCCTGTCATAGGCAGCCAGCAATGCCTTTGCTGACCTTAATAATTGTATTGAAAGAAAGTTGTTCTGCTTTTTCAAAACAGCCCTTTTTTTTTCACAGTATGTGTTAAGATTCAGATGCAAATTAATAACTGAGAGGTCAACATTTAAAAAAAATTATCTGCTTGCTAGTTGTGACTTTACGCACTCGAGCTCTGCAATTATATGATGTGGACTCCACCCTGTCTTAACTTGAGTATTAACAATACAAGGTCCATTATAGAAAAGTGATGCAAGAGCAAAGGCCTTTTCTTAACCATTAAAGGTTAAATCATTATTTGCTCTTCAGCCTCTGCAGCCTGTACATTGCCATCTTCTTCTGCCCCTCCAGCCATTTCAGCTAGGCAGAGACTGTGGAAATGGCCGACTGGCTGGTGAGTTTCTCCTGGGTCGTGCAAGAAGGGTAGCAGCTGAAACGCAGCCTTCAGTGAAACAGAACAGATGGGAGAACATCATGTCTGAGCATTTATAGAGCTGGATGTATGGATTAGAAAATATTACACGTCTCCTGCAAAACGGTTTCTCGCTTGCTTCGTAAGTGCCAGGGCTTAAGCTCCTCCGTGGAGGCTGAGTTTTGAGTTAGGCCAGCGAGGAGGCAGCAAGGTGCAGGTGGCTCGGCAGGGGCCTAAGGGCCGGTGCCGTTCTGCAGGCCGGTGAGGGCTCTGCTCCGTCTGCGCGGCCGCCGCGAGGGGGGACCTGGCCTCTCGGGGTGGCTGCTCCCGCCGCCCGGCCCGCCGCGCGTTCCCCTCGTCCTCCTCGCTGCGGAGCCCTCCTCTTGGAGCCCCTCTCAAAGGGCTTTCTCTTGGCTTTGTCTTGTGCCTGTTTTCTATCCTGTGCAACAACTTTCTTCTTTCTCCTGCTGCTCTGTGACTTTTTTCCTTATATCCTGCACATATTTGCTCATAATTCTTGTCTGCTTTTTTGCTTTGTTCTTTGTTTCTTTAGTGACTTCCTCTCAGTGCGCTCTGTCTGTCCTCAGAGCCGCATTTTCTCTCTGCTCTATCCACTGGGATTTCCTTTCCACCTGACTCATCGCCTCTCGGTACATCCCCGCTCAGTCACACTCGCGCTCGGCTTCTGTTCCAGGAAACGCTGCCAGCGCCGGCCCCGCCGCGGCTGCTCGCTCCCGCTTCGGCAGCGCTCTTCCCACTCCCCTGCGTGGGACTCGCTGTGCGCGCTGCCATTTGGACGTGCTCCTCGGGAGGAGTGGGCAGGGCGCTTGGGCCCGCGGTCGTGTCTAGACCGGCTCCAGGGCCCTGTCTGGAGGCTGTCGCTGCCCTCCCCGGTCTCCCTCTCTCCTTGCCCTTTCTTGGCCGTGCGCGCGGGGAGGGTTTGTGCCTGCGGCGGCGGCGCGGCGGAGAGGAGAGGAGCCCGACTCGGCTGGGCCGGGCAGGGCAGCCCTTCCCGCGGGGGAGGAAAAGGGAGCTGCCGAGCCGGGAAATGAGGTGGCTGACTTGAGGCAAGGTGAACCATTTGGCGCAGCCTTTCGGCTTGCGTGTCTGCAGTGGTTTCCACTTCAGTGTCCTCGGTGTAATTGCCGCGGCGCTAGCTAGGCCTGCAGGCAGAGAGGATCTGCGTGCTGAGCTGGGGGTTTAAAATGTAATCGTGCTCCTGTACTTTGAGCTTCTGCGGTAAACACTCTTGCTCAAGAACAATGAGGAAAAGGAACAGCGTGTGGTGCAGTTCCCTTTTCTTGCTCGTGTTCCACCAACTGCACAAAGGAAAAGCTAACAGCACAAAATTCTCATTTCTCATATAATTAGTTATTTTTGTTCTGACTTGTTTTGATGGAAGAACCGATATGTCAGTACTTAAACGATCCAGAGGAGTTGAGCTGAGCTATTTTTTAATTTTAATTTGTTTTCTGTTTCCTTTTTTCTTTTCTTTCTTTTTTTTTTTTTTTTTTTAGACATTCAAGCCCTTGGTTGGAAAAAGTGTGTACAATGCAGTTACTGCAGTAGAATTCCTTGTGGACAAGCAGCTGGATTTTATAACTGAAGATAGTGCCTTTCAGCCCTATCAGGTAAGAAGCTTGGTTAGTGCACAAGTACCCACCGTTTGTCTGTTACCATGCATGCAGTTAAAGAACAGGAGAACAGGGGATGTTTTTTTTCTCTTTAAGGAAAAGGTCTAGAAATCTCTTCTGTGACAAACAGAAGAACATTTGATATTTCAGCTTGTGCTGGCCTGATTACAATTTGAATAGCCATAAATTCTCTCTTATGACAGCGATTGTACACTGTGGTGGTACAAAAATAGTACTTTGAGACTGAGAATAACAGATGGCCCTGAATAAATACTATGTAATTTTGTCCTGACACCCTTCCTTCCCTCCTCCTTCTCCCAAGACATTTTTTTTTTTCCCTAGCACCAAGTAGAGAGCTAGGAAAAGAAAAGCAGCGAGGCAGAAGGGCAGGGCAAGGCGCGAGGGGTCCAGCTCCCGCCGTGCTTGGTGCTTGGGTCTGTGCTTGGTGCTTGGACTGGGCTCAGCAGGCTGAGGGCTCCTCGGCAGGGCGACGCCGCGGGCGCTGCGGGGCGGAGCGGCCCCAAGCATGGGCTGCCCGGAGGGCACAGCGGCTGCCAGGCTGCCGAGGGGCCGGATGATGCAACCCCGCGTAGGAAATCCTCCTTTGGCAGCAGCAGCCTCCTGAATCAGCTGAGCACCAAGTGTAAATTCGCCCTCGGAGCCCAACCGCAATCTCCCAGATTCATTTTACAGAGAGAACACTTGTGCTAGTGTCTATTCTCTGCCTGAAACGTATCAAGATCATTGTCTGTGATAATGTGCGTTCCAGTAAGAGTAATCAATCTCCTTTTGGCAGTAGATCATTTTTCACAAGATGAGCTTAGCAAAACAAACTGAATGTATGAGGAGGGCTGCCTTTTGCACAGCAGTCTTGCTGCCAGGCCCGGCTGGCAGCAGCGGTGTATGCGTTCCGAGGCCCCTCCGCTTCGGAGCGTACTCACTGGCAGCATCCTAGACACAGGGCAGTTCCAGTGCTGCTTGGCACGGTGCATGCACGTTGAAGCGAAGGCATTACTGCTGCAAATGCACCCTTGTCATTTGCACAATTATCTTGACTCTATCTTGGTAAATAGTAAAATAACTAACAGTCACAAATAGAATTTCAGAAGCAATAGCTTGTGAGCAATAATTCAGGATTTAAACGTGATCTTCCTCACTACTGGGGCGGCTGTTGTGTGAGAGCTCAGGCTGCTTTCCTGCAGGGAGCGCCCAGCTACCTGGCAGAGGTGGATCTGTAGCCATTGTGAACAGTTTGGTGACAAAAGAAAGCTAAATTAGCTGCTCCTTTTAACAGTGCAAGAAGGTGGCTGGCAGATTCCTTTAAGCTATTAAAGCATTCCAAATTTACCTCTTATCAAGAGGTTGTTCAGATACTGAATGTAGGCCTATAAAGCCATGCACACTTGCTGATAAACACTGTGATTAGTTCTTTATTTAACTGATTATGTTAAGTTTTGGAAACCTGCATTCCTAGGTGTGTCTCTCTTTGCAGGGCTAGCAATTTCTCATTAGCAAATCTTATGTGTAAAGATAAGAACTTTACTGAATGATAGTATCTTTAAGGATGAAGAAACCATTTTAAAATACTCTGAATTATGTACTAGCAGTACATTAGACAAATATTAAATTGTCAGACTATGCTGAAACATATGTGAAGTGGGAAGATGGTCTGCGTTCCTACATTTTGCTTGTTATATTGTATATGCTTAATGCTGCAAAATAGATGGCACAGTCTTGGTCTTAAATCACTTAATATAAAAGTAGCTCTTGGGTGTTTGGGTTTTTTTTTTTTGAATTAGAAGGCCTCCATGCCAGATAAACATTCAGAAAACTTTCTGATTTCTGAAAATCTACTTTCTAAAATGAAATAATGGCCCCCTTTTTCCCTCGTTTGATCCGGAATACTTTTAACCTGCTGTTGAGTGGGAAACAGCAGTGAAGAGCCGTGCTTCGTAAAGATCAGTGAATGCTGAGTCTTTCTCAGTACGTATAGTTTTTTGGTTCAAACTCATAGCTGTGCGTTCTCAGTATGGAGTCCTTGGAGACCGTGGTGATCTAAACATTTTTTATTGCACATTGCTGGAAGTGCCTGAAGTTCCAGTACGTTGCTGCCAAAACAAACAGAGTGTGAATCTGTGTGGGAAGACTCCATTTCACTTCAGATACGATTCTTAACTACTGAGTAACTTTTTCCCATCATTGCGAATACTCCTAACATTAGTAATGGGCAGCAGACGACCATTTGTATGAATTCTGCTTAGATGAGCTTTGTTGGAACCACGGTGCTGTTTAACCTAACTGCTGGGCTCGGGAGTTCCCTGACCAAGGTGGTAGTGTCGTTGGAGGATGACGAGGCCCGAGGCGAAGCGAGCGGCGCCCTTGGCATCCTGCAGTGCCGCAGGAGCAAGCGGGGCTGCCCGGGCGGGCAGGGTGAGTGGCTCCTCTCCGCGGTGCCTCTTGGTGAGCAGGGGCAAGGGCAGGAACAAGGGTGCTCCGGCAGGCCCTGCCGAGGAGCCTCGACCCATGGATTGCCAGGCCGGGCCTCTTCTCTGCATACACAAACGTGCTGCCCTTCTCACAGAGTCAGCAACCTACATGAGCGCTGTGCGGACGTGGTTGCCAAAAGGGGAGGGGACGTGCCTCGCGCTCCTCTAGCTGCTTCCCACCTTTTCTGCCGCTTTACGGTCTTGCATCTGCCAAATACGGGCCTTGTTAGGGAGTTGTTCGCTACATGCAGACACGTTACCTGGTTGGCTTTTCCCCGCACGTGTGTGTGCCTTGAAAGCAGTCCCTTCTCCAGGAGCTTTCCCAGGGCTCACTGTGTGTGGTGCCCTCAACACCAACTACGCTCTGTTTCCTGTGCCTTTTATCTCGCTGCCTCGCAGAGGATATAAACAGTGTTATTGTCTACGTGAAACTGGTGTGTGACTGAGAATGACTCATTCATTAATCTGGCATGGTGAGACCATTTAGTCATGTGTTTCTTTTTATGGTGGTGACAAGAGGATCTTGAGGACAGAGCAGATGTAAATGGATTTGCCCTGTACTTAGTGTTGTAATGAAAATTTTTGTCCTTTGTGGTGATAGGCTAAAAAAAAAGTCTATTTTTACTTTAAACCAGTATCTATAAGAAAGTAGTCTTGAAATGTTATTTAAATCCAGACCCTTAAAGAATGCCTTGCTGTTTTACCCTGCCTGCATGGCACGTCTGTGTTGGGACTGTCCATTTCCTGTTTTTTTAGTGACTTCTGATACAGGTTGAAAACAAGCCCACTTTCAAATACAATTGTTAAAATATTTGAAATGAAGCTACAATAAATCCATAGAAATGCGGTAATAATCTAAATCAAATAATGAAAATTGAAATGTTCTGCAGGGGCAACCAAATATCCGTTTACCTGTAGCGTTCTGTGACCAGCGACATCCATGTTATTTATGATCTAAAGTGAAGCAGCACTGCAGCTGATCTGGCCTGGATTTGTGTAAAGATTGCAGTGGGCTTGAAAGCCTGCAGATGGGCACGTGGAGAACTGCAGCTGAGGACGGGCGAGCTCGTGGGCCTGGGGCTCTGTCTGGAGCGCGTAGGGCAGCGTCAGCCGCGCGTTCTGCTGAGCTCACGGGCTGCGCTCGGCTGCAGCTGAGCCCCAGCTCTGGAGCCACGCGGCCGCCCTGTGTTTTGGCCGAGCAAATGAAGAGTACCAGAGCAAATGAAGAGTACCAGAGCTGCCGTAGCAAAGGCCGCTTGGGGAAAGGTGCATTGCCCAGGCAGGCACGCGTTGGGGAGGCTGCCCTCCGGGGGCTGGCTCCGCTCCGCGTTAACCCCGGCAGGGCCTGGGCAGAGCATGCTGCCCAGTGGCGGAAGGAGCGGGGGCCGGCGCGGCTCCACTCCGCTCAGCGGAGCTGCTCGCGGGCGCGCGGGGAAGGAAGTGCGGCCCTCGCCCACAGCGCTCCCACAGCAAGCACGGGAAGGCGTGGAGACCTGCACGGGTTCCTCTGTGCGCCCGCCCTCTGCGTCCCAGCTGCTGGTCACATCCTCATGCTGGGCAAAATGGGGGCTTGGGTTTCTCTATTTTGTCGGTGGCGTTTTCTCAAGCCAGGCCTGATTTCCTCAGTGATGCCTAGTGGCTCAGTCAGCCCCTGCACCTCCGTGCTGCTGGTCCCAGGTACCCCGATGAAGCATCGGCAAGTCCTCTGTGGGAGGCACCGGGACTAGGGCCCTGTAGCCACTCTGCCCTTCTGCATGTTACATTCTGCAGAGCTGGGTTGTCAAATGTCTGACACTCCTTAAAGATTCTGGTAGTAAGAGTAGTACAGTTTCTCACTAATCATTACATAAGTCCTTCAGATGCAGGGTTTAGATTCTGATGAAATCTTGCTTGATCTTCTCCAAATTCAATTTTGTATGCCCTGAGATAGGCCGCTTGGATAATGTGCTACTCATCTGAATCTTTCTTTTCTGTTTATCATGGGCATATATTGAGTGTTTGAGGCCTGAACACTTCGAGTTTTCATGAGCTTGTTTGCTCATAAGAGCAAGCAAATAATGTAGCATGGCTTGGGCAGTAGTAACATGTACACATAAAAAAATCTTTCTTTAAATGCCTTGAAACAAGGATAAAATAAGATATTTTTCAGTATGTATTTTAAGCACCCTGTAATCATACAGTGTAGACTCCTTTCAGCCTTTTTTTTCTCTCTCCAAACTCGAGGCCTATAAATAGCAGTTGCCACTGCCAATTGCCTTTCCCACCAGCGGGTCCGCGCAGCAGCAGCAGCAGCGGGAGCTGTGGGAGCTGTGGGAGCTGTGGGGCTGGCCCCCCGTGGAGGCTGGCGCGGGGGGAGCGCGCAGCCGGGGCCAGCTGGCAGCCGGCGCTGTCATGTGCTGCGCTCCCGCTCGCGCTTCCTCCACGGGTGACAGGGAAACACAAGTTTCGGAGCCTCTAACTCGGCTCACCGTCGTCTTTAAAAGCTGTCTCTATTCTTCCCCATGGCCCTGGTGTCTGGACCACCCGTAAGCAGCCCAGCTGCCTTCTCTGGCAGCATCCTGAAGAGTGATGGTCTAAACAGCTTGTTACTAACACCGGCTATGTTTAAGTGTGTGTTTCCAAAGTGAAGGAAAGCAAAAGGCTAAATCCAACTAGAAGTGGGTCAGATGACTCATAGCAGCCTTCACTCCCTGTTATGACTGTAAGACAGATCGGTTTCATCCTAGCGTTAACAAGAAGAGAAGAACAAGGGAGGGATTTACACCCACAATTTGTAGAATCAGCAAGATATATATATATGTATATGCATATATCATCTCTGGTAAGCCAGTAATTTATGCTTGCCTCAGAAATCGGGCTGCTTCTCTGAGTGCTTTATCTGTCTTCGTTCTCACAGTAGGTGGAAAATACAGAGCCTCTCTGTTTTTACCCTGGGCTCTTAAAAACAGGCTTCTTTGTCACGGCCTTTCTCTTCCTTTTGCTGTTCCCCAAGTTCTGCTGCGATTTGGAACGGGAGGAGAGGTGTTGGAGGGGGGCAGGCCATCAGCTGCACCGAGTGCGAGCACCCATGGGGGCTTGGGCTTGCCCTGGTGCCCTGGGGAATTTGGGTGGAGTTGAGGGCTTGGGGAACAGGCGAGGGCAAGAGGAGCTACGGGGTGCCTGGGGTGAGCCGAGGTCACTGCAGGGGGGCAGTAGGTTTAAATCAATAGGAAAAATCTCCTTTCCACTACGATACAAAAACTTGTTTTACCCTTTCTGTACTTCTTCAAAGATCACAAACCCTTAGTTCTAGTCTGGGAGATGGCATTGATGTAAATATGAAAAAAAAACCCACACACACACAAAAAGAACTTTTATGTTTGGAAGTGAACATCAAAAATGTCTTAGTAAAGTTTTCTTTAGATTGTTGAATTCACAAATCTCTCTGAAATTTTTGGTTAAGGAACTTCCTCTCTTTGGTCAGAGATTAATGGGTTATTTTTTTCAGCAGTAGAAACTCATGGAAAATATTCCCCCAGGAGAAAGAAAAGGGATTTTTATCTTTGGTTCTGTGTCCGTAAATACCTCCTATCTTCATACTGCTTTATTACAAATGGAAGCTAGGAATGCCCTTGTGAGGAACGGTAAGCGCGGCGCGGAGCTGGAGGTGTGGGGCTGTCCCGGGCCCTGGCCGAGGCTGGGCTGGACCAGTTGCTGCCTGGCTGTGCTTAACTGGAGAGGGAAGGCAGCACCCTGCCCTTTCATTGGGCTGTATTTTTGTAAGAAGTGCATTTAACTTAAACTTGACTTGATCCATATGATAATATAATTAGGAATAAAGTGTTTCTGGGCTTGTTTGTTTTTGTTCATCATTTGATCCAGTGTTTTTTTGTTGATGTAACTCCTACAACATAGTGTAGAAATCTCTAATTTTATTTAAAACAACTTTTTAAATGAGGCAAATGCTGTACTCTGAAACAACATTTTACAGAAAAAAAAACCCCAATACCCTTGTCCATCAAGTTGTGGAGTTGAGAAATTAGAGGTAATGGTTTGTGATTGGCAGACTCATTATGTTTCTCTTAAGAGGAAGTGCCCATGTTGAGTACTTAATTTAGGAAGAGATGTATGAATTACTAAAACGGGAAATCCGTCCCCAATTTTCTTGAGGCTCATACAGGTTTAAATATCATTAAAAGTTCCGGAAGGCAGCATATTTTATCAGCTTCTCCAGGTGTGTGGTAGGAGGGCAAATAGTGCAACCCAACTAACTGCAGTCCCGATACACCTCCATACACCTCCTACTCTGTAACTTTTTCTTCTGAAATATATATTTGAGGTTATAGCTGCTAAGTGCTCGTTTGTGCACTAGGTCAGTGCCACATGGGGCCCAGCTCCACAGCCCCGGGGAGCTGCGCAGGGAGACACGGAGCGGGGCTGAGCTCGCACGTGCAGCCATCCCAGCTCCCACGTGGAGTTCTCTTGTTCTAGACCTGGCATCTGGTGAGAGAAACACGAGCAATTCTATCTGCACTTGATTTCTTCTTTAATAAAAGCAGGTGTAGATCTTTTTATTTCCTTAGCCACCGGAATAATTTTACAAATCAAAGGACAGTATCTGTTTTGAAGTAGAGGACTTGGTGTACAGTGCATTTCGTGATCAAACTTCATTCCTTTTTAACAGTACCCTACATAAATACAGTTCTAAACTGATTTTATATATATATATATATACCATTGTTTGTAAATACTGTTTTTTTCCCCTATTCAACTTGGCAAACATTTCCTGCCTTTTGAATAG
>JAVCKT010004719.1:0-24908 GCA_032273925.1 Rhynchotus rufescens
GTTGGAAGGGACCTCTAGAGATCATCTAGTCCAACCTTCCTGCTCCAGCAGGCACACCTACAGCATGTGGCACAGGGAGGATGCCAGGCAGGTTTTGAAGACCTCCAGAGGAGGAGACTCCACAACCTCCCTGGGCAGCCTGTGCCAGGGCTCTGTCACCCTCACAATGAGTCAATGGTTGGATCATGGTATGGCTTTGAACAAAGTTGCTTTTTGCAAGGGGTGGTTGAAGCGGTTCTCATCCTAAGAAGTACAGCTCCTGATTGCCAAATATTAATAGCAATTCCTGTACATTCCAGATGCAATCTCTTTGGTTACAAGAGACCTAAAAATATCACTTACAACAAGAAATCCTCCATTGACACCAGGAAGACTTCAGTTCAAATAGTGACAAAATGATTTTAGGTTAACAGTTTTGAAAGCTGCCTTCCAGCTTGCACAAGACATAGTTACCATAGCATATCTACTATTTAACTCAAAGTGCTGGAGAAGTGTAGATTAAATTATTTACAAGCCTTCCTGTTGCATTGCTCAGTCTAGTTGAGTGATAACCTTCAGCATTACATCTAATACCAGGTCACTGACCATTTCCTTGTTCTTCATCCACATCAAAGCTCACTGCAGGCTACCTGTGATAACTCTTTGCGCTGAGCTCTTGGTCAAAAAAAGTATTTTTTTCAAATTGAGATTATTCCTTGTGTGTATTTTCCTCTAACCCCAAGAAACATCTTTTTTTGCTAGATATAATGCAGTAAAACAGACCTGCAATATTTTAACTTAAAGGTTGGCATTTAGTCACGTGTCGAATACAGCTGTCGTGTTTCTCGGATAGTGTTTCATCCTGCCAAAAACATATTACCTGACTTCTCCAAATCAAGCAGGTAGATATTTAATATTTACCATTCTATATCTCACTTTCACAGGTACCAGTAAGAGTCAGCAATTCCTAGGCTATATCATTTGTGCATATCGCAAGTAGGCAGATGCCAGAAGAAAAACAGGTGTGCAAGTCAAATTACTTGACATACCCACAGCTTCTGACATGCTTATCTTATGACTTATTTGAAGGTCTGAAATTGTGCTGAGCCCACTGCTACAACAAATAAATCTTCACTGCTGTGAGTAATATCATTATTAAAGCACAAAGATCTTGCTTAATATATCCAGAAATTTGTGTGTGATTGTTCTAAGGAAGGGTTTGGATGTTTTCCAGGTGACCTGCATACACTCATACGAATGTATATGTCTCTTTAAAGAGGACCACCTTAGACCATGAAGCTGAGCAGAGAATCTGTGAAGAAGTTAAATTTATTAAGAGTGGGTTGAATGCTCTCTAGCTTTGTGAAAGTTTTATGGATGATCCCTCATATCTGGCTGTTGGTTGGGTTCCAGATGTTATATGTAGCTATGTATGGTTATAATAACACTGCTGCAGTTTTTGCTATTGGAGACATGAGAGGACTGCGTATGACTGTACACACATATCAAATGTGCAAAAAAATAAAAATTGCAAATCTGCAAATCTGCACTCAGGTTAAAATTCTCGGTCAAGTTTCAACCATGTTAGCTGTAAACACATAAATTCATGCATTCAGAGCAAAATGCAATAGTCTGGAAGAGAGTTTTTAGGGTTTGTGTCATATGAGTTTGATGATTTTGTCCTTTCAATGTACATAAATGTACCACATGTCTTCAGACTTACGGTTTTTAGGATGTAGTCAAAATTAGAAGCCATGGATACACCCCTCTGAGAACAAGAAGACACTAAGTTACAGTTTAGAAGGTAGCAAGGGATCAACTTAAATTCACATCTAAAGCATGCCATATGCAATGACAAATCCTGGTGAGTTAAACAGAAATATATCAGTATTAGAATCACTGCTGCCAATTCAAGTTTAGGTCAAGATGATGCTAATATCTGATTACACAGTCTCATGTAGTTTGTTTGGCAACTGAGGGCGTTTGATGACCACAAAGGATAAGAATGACTTTAAATCAAATTCTACGAAGTTAGCATCTCCTAATATGCACGGTATATGAGAGCATCTGGATACTTGAATATACAGTGGCAGGATTGGGAGGGTGAGAACTGTATATTTATAATATGTACTTATGAATACAAATTAAAATGGTGTAGTATAAATGCATTTTGCGGTCATCAACTGCTATATTTTACTGAACTTAGAGATTTTTTCAGCCTATAGTCTAACAGAAATGCTATGGGCCTATCATTTTTGTCTACCTACCAGTCTAAATAAAATTGTGATATATTTTCACTAACTTGTTGAGTAACCACTCTAAAGTGACATGCTCTAGGTGACCCTTGTGTGTGCAGGGTCGTTGAACTAGGTGATTTGCAAAGGTCCCTTCCAACCTTAATGATTCTATGATTAAGTCATAGAACAGAAGGCTGAAAAAGTGTGGTATTGTGAGGTAGTGAAATGATGTATTAATATCTTATGAAAGGTTATTTTTAGGTTCTAGAATAATGGAAAATAATTATCTAATTAATTGTGTTAGAGTAAAAGGGGAGGTAAAAAAAAATATTCAAGACAAAGACTGGGTGAGATGAAGTTAGTTAGCCTATAGAAGAAAATCTTGAGACAAGAATATGGTAGCAAACACTGAGATAAAAAAGGCTGCTGTAGACTAGAAGGGAATAATGTCTTCTTTATATCCCTTATGCTTGATAATAATAAGAAATGGACTTAAATGGCAGTGTGAAAGATTTTGCTTAGAGAGTACAACAAATTCTATTAGTAAAGTAATGAAGCACTGTGATAAATTGCTTGGGAAGACTGCAGGGTGTCCCTTACTGAGGGGAGATTTCAGAACAGGTCAGATCAATATCCACCAGGAGGATAATGGTATATACTTGGTCATATCAGAGATCCATATACTGGAATATAACACGTCTTGAACTCCTTTCCAGGTTTATCAATTCGCTCAGAAGACATCTCTTTGTGTGGACTTTCTCTCACTGTCCCAGACCATTTTCAATCTTGATGACTTTGGTGGATCTCAACAAGGACTGTTTGATTATTAGACATACAGTGCCACATACAGTCTCTGAAGATGTCCTCTGTTTTTAATATATTTGCTCTTCTAGGGAGTAAACTTGCACCAGTCTCCACCAAAATGAATCTTCAAAAAGTTTCCTTAAGTCTTTCCTGCCCTGTTCTTAAATGGAACACCTTGTGGCGAGGGCTCTTGGGAATGTGGCAAGGGCTCCAGGGAAATGGCTCTCGTGACGACTGCATCTCTGTCCCCCATCCATCCTATTCTCTGCACTAGCTAGCCTGGAAGATTTGTGAGTAAGCAGCTTAGATATCTAAGCAACATATGGTTGAGTGTGCAGAGCCTTTCATGTGCATGCTGAGTTGTAGCCAGCAGTAGCAGTTCAATACAGGTCTCCAGGAATGCTGGGCTTACTCATGTCTGCTGCTTTGCTTGTTGCCTTGATGTGTTTGTGTGGGATTTTCCTTGGCAGAGAGCACTGTGTTACAGATGATGTATTAGCAATGACGCAACCCCTTTAATCATTTGAGAAAAAAAACAAAACCTGAAATTCTTGCCCTTATCTAGTACAATACACAGCACTTCTTAGTGGGGAGCTCCTGGAGCTAGGAATGCTTGTTACTGGATGGTGGTGTTTTTCAGAGAGCACCAGCCAAGGGGAAACATTATTCCTTTGACTGCAAAGAGCCATGTGAAAGGGGCCCATTCAGGCCAAGGTGCAACTTAACTACATACCTGAATGTAGCAAAAATCTTGTATTTTGTCCAGCACATGAACAGAAGAGTCCTTAATGTTAAAAGCATGGACTTTAATATCACGGAATTGTCTGGGAAGAATGTTCAGTCATTCCATATATCCACATATTTTACTGTGGATGTTTCTCCTGGACTCAACTTTTTCCTTAGTCAAGTTTCATTCCATTTCAGAAGTTAGTGATTATTAAAACATTCTATCTACCTTTACCTCAGCCTTTGCTTACAGCAATGAGTTGTGACACAATGAGGTAAAGTGTGTATAGGTGATATAAGATCATTGTTTTCAAGTCTAAAAAAAGTTGGAAAGAGAAAAATGTTTAAATTCGTACCACAATAAATATTCTTTGTTCTTTTCTGTATCAATGATTAATAAGTGAAACCAGATGAATTAGAAATATTTTATTTTGTGTTATTCACTGTTTAAAATTAAGATATAGAAAAGATTGCAAAGGCAGAACAATAAAAACACTTGGGATCTAAATATGAACACATGCAAGGTTTCTGATGCCTTGAGGTCAACCGGTCAAAATCAGCCTTGCTGTAAAGCATGGGGGAAGGAGAGCACGTGCTTGTGGATGCACAATCTGATCTTCAATATTTTTTTCATCTGAAAAATATAAAACTGGAAAGAATGACAACTTCCTGACAAGAGATTCATCATAACACATTTGCAATGTTATCAATGAAGAAAGGAGGGGGTGTATTTTAATACATAACAGAAAGGTCAAGGTAAATAGTGAAACCTGCTTCGCTTACCCTTCAGAGGCAACTGTAACAGTTGGCTTGGTTTTAAGCTTAAAATTTAAAATTTGAGCCATGACAGTTTTAACAAAGAACATAACATGCCCTCTCACAGTAACAGATAACATTTAAAATACTTAAATGCAATAATGTAATCTAACATCTTGATTCATAAGTTGTGCTATAAATCTCCAGCTGATGTCTGGATGAAAAGACACTGTAAATGAGCCTAGGTCACAGTAACAAGAGGCATAGCCTTCATGTTACAGAAAAAGAAATTTGCTTTCAGGGAGCTGCAGGTTATTCCAGCAAGAGAGTCTGAGGATCTGCTGCTGAATTTTACGCATCTGAAAAACAGATTTTCTGCCAGAACAGTTTGCACAAAGCCTCCCACTTGTTTTATGTTGTTGAGAAGCGTGGGTTAATGATAAGGTCTTCTCCAAAGTCTACTAAAACCAGTGGAAATATTTCTGCAGATCCACCCTCTCCTAGTTTGGTTTGACTGGCTGAGCCAGGACTCCTGTCCCCATTCTCATCATGTCTGGTTTCAGTTTCTCCTTCAAAGAGACAAAGCCTGCCCCAGAACAGCTACAGATTTGGGTAACTGGTGGTTCAGAGATGAAAATGGACAGTCTGGCCAAATACATCCATCCAAGAGCCAAGGACGTTGTACAATTCACTGTTGCAAGGAGTTTGCCTGGAGTTGGCTCTGGAGGTGCTCAGAGTTGTAGAAAGGCTGGGCTCCAGTTAACCTTAATAAAAATCCATGACTTGCAATCTCCCTCATTTTATTGATTTATGTGTGCAAGCTGCAGCATTATTCACAGATAGAAAACAGTAGTTCCACAGCTCTTTTTATGGGGTAGATATGTATCAAGCAAATGCTGCATTTTGGATATCAGTGAGTTATAGATTGATGCATCTCTCAGCACCTACCAGAACATCTGGAAGTCATAAAACTCTGTAATTTGTGATAGCTCTTTAAAATGTACCTGTAAGATTAAGAAGGTAAAAGATTAGTAACTTCGTATTGCACATAAAGGTTTAAAGAGGATGACATTAGTGATTGAACTCCCAAACTTTTCATGATAAAAGGGCAAAGCATTTTGCAATATCAAATTGTTTTCATTGTTCTATCCTGAAAACTCCTTTTTTTAAAGTAAAAGGACCAGCTTGGGCTTTTATAACTTATTTATGGTGATTGATAATCAATACAAGATGATATTTTCAATGAGGAAAAAGCATTTCCCATCTGGTGGGAGGAGAAAAATATATTGTTTGACTAAAATATGTCCTATAGTCACTCCCATAGGTATGTATGCAGTAAAATAGGGGAAAACACTTCCTGATTGAAATAGGAGCAGAATTCTGAGCAGAAATGATTTCAAGCATGCACACCTTCAGAAAACATGTTCTTAATTTGTAAAATATAGACCACATTTATTAATATTGCCAAGTACAATAAATTGTGAAAGATTTCATGTCAATTTGTTAAATGTAACATATTTTAAATAGCATTTAATAGTATTTTTATTTATGCAAGGCTGAATGAAAAGGAGATCTGGCTCTCCTTTGGGCTGTGGCAGTCACAGCACGAGCCAGAGGCATGCATACAAATCAAGAGCAAAGAAACCACTGCTGGGATGCTTTCCTGCCTGAAGATGTGAATCTGTTCCTGCCTCTAACAGCCAAATTAAAGTAATAGCACACTGAAGTTTGGCCACAAGCACAGCTGCACCAGGAATATATTTTAGGGTTCTTGTTTACAGTTCTGAAATGATCCGTTAATGTATGAGAAGGCTTGATGCATTCTGAGCTAAAAATTTATCATTGAATGGATTTGTACTGGGCAGCATCACAACAGACTAGAAAAATGAACAGGATATCTTTTTTATTTGGAGAGTTGTGAAAGGAGTGCTGTCTTTCAACACTTAGTCCAGAAATTAAGAGGAGGTTGTTAAAAATGTTTGGTTTTTAATTATATTTCGTTTAATAAAAACATTCTTTCCTTCAGTTTTTAAATGGTCATGCCAGGGAAATAGCCTTAAAAGTGCTTGAAAGTCAAAGAGTAACAAAGTAAGGTTATTTTTACTTTAGTTTTAGAATCCAAAAATTAAGTACAAAGGTGTGCTTTGACTATTTTCCATAGAGTTATTTTGAATAATACACATACATGAACAGATGTGAACTCCTTCAGAGTAGAAGATATTCCATTGATATGGCAAGTTTTGTACAGTCAAGGGTAATATTGAGAATAAACAGACCAGGTGACAATTTACAGAATTACTAACAGAATCCTCAAATGGATGTCAGTTTTCTATATTGAGGTAAATCCCTCCAGGCACAGCTCTAGGTGACTAGGAAATTGAATAAATATCAGGAGTAAAACTTTGGTGCCTTATTTCAGATCAAAAGGAGTCTCTGCAAACGAGAATAGATGAAGAAATGAGGGACTGTACCTGAGAGAATTGTAAGATTTTTTACTCAGAGAGTATGATCTGAGATAACCACTGCTTGCCTTGTTTGAGAGATACACACCATAGGTTGTAGTTACAGACAGACAAAGCTTACGTCTTTGTCACATGGTTTTTTTTCTAGGTAATACCAATGAGAGCTAAGATATAGGGTGTTGAAACGCTGAGCTCCTCTCCTGCAAAAGCATAATGTCAAATTCGGCCTTCTGGAATCAGAAGGGAAAATCTGCTGTGCCAAAAAATCTGCCTCCAACTTAAATCTGGCTCCTAGGTCAGGGTAGAGACTAGGTCCAATGTTTCAAAGGTCTGTCCAAGCAATCTGCATAGCGAGCAGATCAGTCCTTGGTTATTCAAAATATTTTCCACTGATCATGGCTAGGAGACCATACTCTGTTTTCACATAAACTGCTGTTACAGACTATATCTTGCTTGCATTTCCAAGCAGTGCTGTCAGGAGTGGATTTCTGCTAACCCAGCAATTGGGAATGACCCATCAGCTCAGTGACAGAACTGTGAAGCTGCAGTCACATTCCAGTATGATGGAGCTCTGAGTGTCATTCTGATTTGAACACAGCTGCAGCTACTATCCATAATTCAAATTAAGTGCTATTTAGGAGAGTGTTTGGAAATGTGATTAGTCTTCTAGCATTGAGATTTATTGCTTCCAGATTGGTAGATAATTTCATAATTTTAACAATTTAAAGTAATTTCGAAAAAGCCTCTAGTAGAGAATATGTTTTTAAAAATCTTTGTAGAGCAAGCAACAAAAGTCATCTGTGCTTGGCTAAGCCTGACTTTGCAAGTTCCACTACATGCCCTGCTTCTCATAAAGTTTGGTCACACGTTTGCCTGCATGGGTCCCCAACCTCTGCCCGAGGGTGCAGGTTGACTGATGAGTCAATGAAAGATTAGAGGGTCTCACATGTGAAGCACCAACTCACTCCTGGGCTACCTTTGCATCCTTCTCCTCTTTTGTGCACAACTGTTGTTCAGGTGTGAGCAAGATACAAGGGGCTATATTCATCTCCCACACCTTTACCTGTCTAAAATGCAACAAAATGGTATAATCTAGTCAACAGAGACAGCTACTTCCAGGGAGAAACTTAGGCCATTCCCATACTCAAAAGTTTTACAGTATCTGTCCCAAAGATCTATCTTAGTTTGGACCTTTGGGGAGGACAGATGAGTGTGATGTACATAGTCAGCTCTGTTTCAAATGAATTTCACGATTTGTCAGTGAAGATAAAATAATTCACTATAGGTAATAATTTACTATAGGATGAAAGGCATAGAAAATAATGTGGCAGCTGCAGAATCTGTGGTGGCAAAGTCATCACTGAGGAGCCAGAAGAACATCTTGCCCTATTTGCAAAGAGGATATTTGAGAGATGGACTGACTACCTACTGAACTAGATTCAGCCCCATAATGCAGGTGCCAAAAAAAGAGAGTTGGGGAGAGTCTATTTACATTTCTGGTGCAATGCTCTTGGTATCAATTTCTAGACAATTCAAAAAAATATATCCTGATGAATGCCATCTCAGCAGTCAAACACAGAAAATGTTGATTGAGGGTAACATGTTCTGAGAGTCAGAAGCCATCATAAAGATGGGTGAGGAAAAGTATCATTGCATTGGATTACATTATCCAAAACAAACAATAAACAAAGGTCTCCAATGATGCCAAAAAGAAGAAATTAATAATAACACATTCCCTTTTTCTGTGATCCGTATTTGGTTATTCAGGCAAGACGGAAAAAGCCTGAACCAGTAATGGAAGCCAATTTGGATGAAAATGTATCTGCAAATCTGCTTCCTCCAGCTAAACTGAAGATGAATTATAATTGCAAAATGTATATTTTTGTGCTTTGTACCTCACCCGTCTTGCAAATTATTTAGAAAGTGAATGTGTTGCAATTTCTAAAGAAAAGGATGCAAATAAGTGATGTTTATAAAAATTTATTACGTTGTATTTTTCCACAGTGACCTTTGGCAGAAACGCTCAATGAGATTGTATAAATATTTGTTTGTGGGATTAGCATCCTTCTCTGATTTGTAGCCCTGTTTGATATGGGAGCAAAGGGAGTCTCAGCGGGCTCTTCTGCAGAGTTTGCCCAGAGTGCAACGCCCTTTGTTCTAACAGGAGTTATTCACTAACAGATTTTGACTGCTGACTGGGGTTGTTTGCTGGCTAAAGACTTGTGAAGAAGATGCTGGTGTGGCACAGGGATCCCTGAGAATGTGAAGGAGCTTTGATGGGGATGGGGAAGCCAAGAGGCACAGTGTGAGCAGGCTGTGTTACCCTGTATGTATAGCCATGACTGTCTTTGCCAAGATTAGCCAAGATCTTCCTTGCTTATGGGTATGACAAAGATAACATGTTCATAAAGGGCAAGCTGGGTGCCACAAAACTACTGCCCTCTTCTCTTACAGCAAAGATGAAGATGAAGCTATGGGCAGACATCACAACTGATCCCATCAAAAGTAAAGAAAGACACTGTTTTAGTTTACCAGTAATTTCTGATTTTTTAAATACTATTTTGGAGACTATTGCCATTTATTTTCCAAAGTCAGTTGCTGTTCTCCTTAGAAATATGGAACTTATTTCTGCTGTCTTGACGGATGATTGAAACTTCAACAGAAGAGGACATCTGGCCTGGCACACGGAGGCAATTGTGTAAGTAACTGCACACGTGAACACACATGTGCATGCCCAGAACAACCATTCCCTGCATAATTGTGCAAACAGAAACCTTTTGGCACAAGTGTTTATGAAAGAGCAAATAAAAAGGCTAAAACATACTTAAACTAAGTGGCTTTTAAGTGTGGTGACAGAGAATTGGAAGGGACCTTGCTAGGTTACCAAGCTGAGTCTCCTGGAGGTCACTGGGGGCTGCTTATTACAATTGCTTTCTCAATTTATCAAGTTCTGTTTTTAAAAAGGTACATTTGTGACCTTCCAACATCCCTGTTGGAAGTGCTTTTTAGAGCCTCGCTCTTTTGCTCACAGATCCCCTAGCAACAGTTCACAAATGCTTTCTAGTATTTGTCCAGCTCTGCTGTGGAGTTATTTGAAAGACAGTATCTTTAAATAGATTTTGTTACTTGACCAGATTATATTTCCCTCCTGTTCTTCATATGAGATTCCCCATGGATCTTGGCGTTGCTACTTCTGTAAAGACAACAGGATTGAATATTTTAGGCTGGAGGTAATCTTTCTTCTGTTTAATAATTCTCTTCCACCGCAGAGGGGACTTATTCCAGTCATTATGCTGGCGATCAGCCATACCAGCTGTAATTTCACCTGGAAGTAAAACCACAGAAAAGCTCCCACCTCCACAGAGAAACTTTCTCTACTTTGCTAGCAAAGGAAACTGAAATGATTGCTTGAAATGTCAGTGATGTCTGTAGAGGGCATGGTTCTCTGGAGGAAGCCCATGTCCAGAGTCTGGGAGATTGCTCATGGACTGTCAGCTGTATTCCCTGGAAGAGGCATTTTCTGATGGGTCGCATCCTTCGTACCATTTCACATTCCTGCAACTCTGAAAAGAAATTCTATCAAACTATACTATTGCCCCAGCTGGAACTTAGCTTAAATTCATGCACAGATTTCATTAGTTAGTCTAGCTAAAATGACTTGTTGGTAAATGTTTCAAGGACTAGATCATAGTGGACAGAAAGCTAAATGCATATTTGAGTTTAGAGAGCTGCCTAAATTTCCATCATTTAATGAGTATCTTCTTTATCTCACAACTTATGTTATTCATCAAATAATTCATGACACTATTTACTGGAAAGTAATGGTACCATTTACCAGAAAGCTAGTTTAATCTGCTACTCATTGTTTGCATCCATTATATAAAACTGACCTTTCATCTTTAGCATTGTGCCTTTCATGAAGTCTTGCCAGAAGAACAAGAAATCTGTCTGATCACACAGCTGTGAGGCATCTGACATAAGTAAAGGGTGGTGGTATCATCACCATCACATACAGTGATAAATGAGTCCATTTCACAAAACCACAGAGCTAGTGTTGTTTGCATGAAGCCAACAGCATATAAATGAATGACGGAGGCTCATGTCCTGGCTTGGAGTCCATTTAGGAAATAGTTTAGTATGTACATGAAAAGACTGATTGGGAAACTTTCAAGGGCAGTGTAATAAGCCCACACAAATTTGAAACTTGTCCTGGAGGGTTTGAATATGATTGCAGATTAGGCATTGCCACAGAGAATCTGGGCATTTCAGTAGAGATCAGACTCCTCAGATGAGCAAAAGTCACGGGACTTCTTTGAAGCAGAGAAGAAGGAGGCAGTGCCAAATCAACAATGTAAAAACTTATATAATCATCTGATTAAGCATAATGATCAACTCCACTGCCTGCAAGATGATGAGCTGCAGAGGGATGAGGAGGCATTTTCCAACCTCCTGCTCAAGCAGAGTGACATAACAAAGTCCTACTTGATATTTCTGTGAGGCCTGATGGAAGTCTGAGCCTTTGATGCCCTATTGACCCAGAAATAAATCTTTGTCTTCCGAGCTGAGCTCAAGCACAAATGTCAAAGCTCCAAAAATTGATCCAAACCCTGCTGTCAATGAAAAGCTCCTTGATTTCTGAGACTATGGATCCACCTCTGAGTATATAGGCCTTCACAGAACTCCAAAACCTTGTTGGTCACCTCGTTAGTCCTATTAAGATAGCACTTCATGGCTTTTACTTTTTCTATCGCTTTAGTTTTTGTCTAAGTTAAACTAAGTTTCAAGTACTAACCATTTTCAGTTTTTGCAAGTGTACCTGTCCTAGCCTCCTGTAAATGAAAAGCCGGAGTTTAGCAGTAACTGAAAAGAAAACTAGGACAAGAGAAAATTTGGTAAATGTTTACCCAGAGGGTAAATATTTTGAAACATATGGATACATAAAAATGAGATTTAATGTCAGCTGTACTATAGGCAATTGCCACGTCTACACAATTACTGTAGACACGATAAATATCTGAGTTATTGATTGCTTATCTTATACTGGAGAAAAGACCCCATGACTTGCTCACTGATGCAGCTCAGAAAGCATAGGCTCACTACCAGTGAAAAGCATTTTAACATAGTTACATTTCCATATGTTATAGCTACATTACTGACAGTGGCTGTCTACCTAAGGAAGCTTACCTTCACCACCAAGCTCATGTTGAGATTTTCTGTTATCAGGAGACTGAACTCAGTGGTCCAGGAGGTCGCTCCAGCTCTGTGATCCCAAAGACACATAGATTAATATTTGGACAATTTTTATGGCTATCTTGGGTTTCTCTCCCCTCACTCCCCCAGTTCCCTAAGCCTGGGCTGGTCCAGCTGATCTCTCTGCTCTGCTAGCAAGTAAACAGTCCTAATAGCAGGCTTTTCTTTTTTAACATTTGCATGTATGGCACACAATAATAAATGTATGCTGTTGGAGCATGGGTTGCAGCAATTCTCTGCAGCCAACTCTCAATATATTTATTGGCTTCTTTTTTTTTCCATGTTATAGATTATATTGGACAAAGGCACAGCAACATCTGAGCAGTCTCTGCAGTCTACTGTAGGGCTATCATGGATAGTTACAACCAACCTGTCTCAAATACCCAGATGAGTCCAACTGTAATAACATGTTACTTTAGGCAACCTTTCATAGATTATACTTACTACTTGAGCTGGATTATTTAGAAACAGGTTAGATATGTTTACAAGCAAAGCAGTGTGCAGGCACATGTAACCTGTGTCAGCAGAGCAGAGAGCTGCATCCATACTGCTCAAGTTCTGGGCTCTGGGCTAGTTTGAGTAGCGCCTCTGTCACCTCTGATACACACTGTGATTGATTTTCAGCTGTCCTGGGCTTTGCAAATTGGAGCTTGATGATGCAACACCATGCTAGTTTTGGAAGAGCATTTGATGCTGTTTGCAGGCATCCGATCTCTCTAGGATGAGCCCTGGTATGAATGCAGCTAGACCATGGTTTTCCCTACAGGAAACCCCTTGTCTTGCTCCAGAGGGAGTGCTGGCAGTGAGAGACTGAGATCATGCTCCCATTTGGTGTGCAGACACAATCCAACCGACAGAAGAACAAGTTAGGCAACACTGGGCAAGTGTAAAAATATCCCACACAAATCTTGGTCCGAAGCACTGGAAAGAGTGAGCAGACAGGATGCAGTGTGAAAAAGAGCTCCAGCAGTTCACTGCTTCACTGATTGAATTTTCTTTATGTATCTTCTGGCATAAATCAAGACACTCTGTGGGTAGTGAAGACAACGTGAGTCTGGGCTGGGCTTCTCCATGACCTTCTTGATGTCCCCTTTCACGTACAATGAACATTGCTGCCCTGCTTATGTGATACAGCCAAGAGGGTGAGCTTAGGACTGAGCGTGTCATATGCAAGCTCAACAGCAGAACTACTGCAAAGGCCCTTTTCTCATGGGTAGTGTAACGAGTTACAATCTGCAGAGCCACCTGGCAGCTGTAAGGTGACAGAGCAGCTCTGTAGCTGCACAGCCACTCTCATTCACCTGGAGCACACACTCCGGTGAGGGTGTGCTCATATAGCCTTGTTTGGCCCCCTCCACACTGAAGATACAGGTATTTTTCTTGTAATTAGAAACAGAAACTATCTTCTGCCAGGGCTGCATATTTCAATTTACCCCAAGATGTTATGAAGGCACCTGCTGTCTCAACCGTGAAAGCTTTCCAATATTTCTTTCTGAAAAAGCAATAGTGATGAAATATTTAGAAAGGTATAAAGTCACATTTTTCATAAATAACATACATTTATTATTTCCATTTTTTGCTGCAAGCCTAAGTAAATATTTTATTAGACCCTAAGTGCACAGCTCAGAACCTGATATTTTAATTTTCTTTGGGAAATGCAAAATCATTATTTTTACAACTGACCAGCAACACACAGTATGATTATTACTGTTCAGGGAACATTTCTAGTAATGTTGATTTCCTTACTGAATTCACCGTAACTATTTGTTTTGGGGCATTTTCAGACTTTTAATTGAAGTGGAGACGGGATCTGCTGAGCTCTTTGTGGTATAAAGTATTTACAATATAAACAGTATTTGCACGCTTAACATATAAGGTGAAAATTTCAGAGGACATTTATCTTCAATTAGGTTGACAATTAGTTTGACCATATGAATTACTTGTGCAGCTAATGGCTAGGCTTTTCATTCTTTATAGTTTAAGTATAGATAGTAATGATATTTGTACCATCTATTCCAGCTTACATCTTTAAAATTTGTGTGCAAATGCAAGTTCCCAATAAAAGAATAAGTCAACATGGCATGTGTGTGCAAGAAGGTATATATACGCAATAAAGCATATCTCTTGAAAGAACTTAAGCCTCTTAAAGAACATTGGATTTGTTAAGTAGTCATTCTTCCTGGTTTTGGACTCATTTGCTGAGTGGTTAATGCTTTAGTGCCTCTCTAGCAATGAAATATAGTAACAGCTATAGATATATTAACCAATACTGCTCTGCAGTGCCATGATTTCCCAGCTCATCACGAGAATTTTCTTGCACTGTGGATGATCAAATATATTTGACAAGATTGTTATGTGTTTTTAAATCTTCCAGGGAGGCATCTATGCAATTTTGACAGTGAGATGACAGTGAGAATGTTAGTCTTCACAAATCCCGTAAATGATCTCTGGAGATATAGGCAGTAGAGGGCAATTCTGCCCCCCTTGATCAAACTCCTGCTCTGACTCACACTCTGCATCACGTGCTTTGAATAATGTGAGACCCATGAAATAAAAGACAAATCTGGAGAGGTAAAAGTCCTATGTATCCACACTCTCTCAGCAAAAGATCTTGTGCAATCGAAACACATTGTCTCCTGTGGTGATAAATATGTTAACCAATGGAGCAAAGAGTAAAGGCCAATAAAGATCAATAAAGGTCAATAAAGATCAACTGATCCTAAAGATCAAAGAAAAAAATATCCTTAATATATCAAGACTGAAATTTAAATCCTCATTCACCTGAAGAATTCTGCCACAGTTTAAAGAGGGCCATCTGGACTAAGTTAGGGACTAGAAAGCGTTTAACACCTATACATTTTTAATCAGGTACTCAGGTATGGGAGGTCAGTAGTACGGATCATCTTTCTGAAACATCAGGCTATTCAACCTAGAATGGGGAGGGTGACTTTTGCCATGTCCAGTGATGCTGCTGAGCAAGAATTCTCAGACCAAAAAAGCTACTTCTAAACCAAAGCACTGGCTGCCAGAAGGGCTGGGGCAGACCTATCTGCACATGTGCCTGACACTTCAGAGGTGCCTTCTCTGGAGCTTTCAGTCCAACCAGCTGCTTGCTTGAGCACAGCTACTTGAAAGCAATTCACATGAAGTCAGTTTGAGAAGCACACATTATCCCTGGTGCTAGGCAGAATAACACGTTCTTTTACAGTCCTCTAGGACATGTATCCAACTGGAAATTGGCTCCTCATCCCCTCAGATTACATAATGAATTATGTTTTGAAACTATATTTAAAAACAAGCAAAACTACTCTGAGGGAAGGAGTACTTACAGACTCATACTTTAATATATTAATTACATTCATTTGTCATCACTTGAATCTAAATACCCTTGGACTTCAGTAAAGTTGCCAGAATCCCATCCCCCTCCCACAGCTGAATGTCCAGAAGTTATCCAGTTAAGGGAAAACAAAGTGAGAAACTTCTGGAGTCCCCCATAAGACCCAAGGGCAAGAGAGAGGGAGAAAAGGAGAGACTGCAGTAGGATGGATGCATGACCTTTTGCAAGGCTGCAAAATTAGCAGCAGAGTTAGTGCTTAGATGCACTGTTTCAACAGAGCAGTGGCAGAGTCTTTCAAAACTTTCTTGTGCTGCTAAAACTTTTGCGTAATAGGAGCACGTACAAGAGATTCCTCTTCAGCTCTTATTCAAACCATTTTCCAGCAGATGCGTTGCCTGTGTCTATGCTTTCTCCAAGGCCAGTGTTCTTCTCATTTGGGCCTCCAAGGCTTTCTGATGCAGAACTAAGTCACTGTGTATGCAAGGCTGGGGAACCCACCTTTGAATGATGCTTTCCTCTACTCTGTCCGTTTGACCATCCTTCTTTCCCTCTTCGCACTCAGTCAGTGAAGCCCAGCACACTGCAGAAGAACAGGTTTGCAGAGAGATTTCCTTCCCAAGTATCACTGACCCTATTTCCCAGGCCACCTTGTTCTCCATCATCTCTGAGAAAACTTACCAGAGCAGATCTCTTCTCACATCTCCTACGCTGCAGCTCAGAACACTCACATTCCTCCATGAGTAAGTCCCCAAGTGTAATACCTACCAAATGTCCTGAGCAATATTTATGACTTTAGCATTGGCCTCAGGCATACAGATGGATCTGGAAAGACAAAACTCTTTTCACTCCTGTGGGTTTTCTGTAGGAGTTCAGCAAGCCTTTGCAGAAGAGTCTACTCGGACAGCCCCAATTAGGACCTTTGCATGCTGAAGTCTCTTTTAGACATTGGCAACCCCATCTTGCATTTATCTTATGCAGGCAGTTAAGCGTGCTATATCACCTCAGCCTCCAACTTGAGGCAGAGCACCTCCTAGTTCTTCCATCCTTGTCCCTCTTTGTTCAGTCAAGTATCCAGTAAAGACTGTCCCATAAATAGGCCTGTTCACCATCATGCTGCTCAGCTCATATTTTACTTATGCTATATTCATATTGCATATGCATCATCTTAATTGTTTCATAATGTTGTAAAAATTGGCCAGTATAATCAGAAATGCTGGATTGCATTAAGCAAAGTCCTTTCTGAAATGTCCTGAAATATTAGTTCCATATGATAAAGTCCATAAAATACAATCTAGATGCCAATGAGATTAGGAAAATGGGCTCTTTTCCACTTACCTAAATACTGGAAAGATACACAAGTTATTAGCTTTATATCAAACTAACGATCTCTTGAGACTCTGCTGAAGGATTTAGGAAGTGGGTAAAAATGAATAAATAATACATAGAAAGACACAGTCTCACCCTCCACCCTCTCACACACTCTGAAGGCTGAAATGTTCTTAGGTCCAGACACAAGAAGACCCTGAGCAATGTATCAAGTGCTTTATTCTTCATAGCCCATCTGAAGTCTGCACTGGCATCCCAGTCCCGAGCACTCCCAGTTTTAGGAGTTGCTCTTCATCTTCCTGCAGGGAGGAGGAGAACAGGTTCATGCCTCCCACGCTTGCTGTCAAAGAGGCAGGTCTGTCAGGAAGCATTTAAAAGCACATGGCAAAGTGCTCTGCTCATTTACATGTCCCTGCACCACCAAGGGTGGCAGAACGAATCCTAACAATGAGAATTCTTCATTTGTCTCAATTCTGAACAAATACCTCATCTAGCCATTACATGAGAAGAACATAGCAAGGTTAATAATCAAGGACTTCCATTGCGAACTGTGGTTGCTGAATCTTCCTTCTGCATCTCCCTTCTGACAGAGACAAAGCTGTTAGTATATCCAAAATTGTCTAAGATGATTCGTCAAGCAGGAAAAGTGCATAATAGGTTTTGATGGGAAAAAAAGAGATATTAACAGGTTTGGCTTTATAAATAGAGAATTGAACAAGCATCTTCCTCCTAGTCAGACAGTGAGAGTTTGAGAAAATTCAGCTGGTGGAAAAAAGTTTTATTTAAAACTTTTAAACTTTTATTTAAAAAAGAAGGCAGAGTGAGAGTTTGATTATTTGCAACATGGATTTTGCTCAGATACATGTAAGGTTCAGGAAACACTGAAAAAAAAACGGAAAAGAACCTAAAAATTTTTCACTTCATTCAAATACATGAGACAGATGAGAAATCAGTTCCAATCCCTTCTTTCCAAGCTGTCTTGGCTCTCCTGCAATGACAGGAGTAAAAAGTTATTTTTGTCCTCAGTCTGCAAAAATGACTCAGTGCATTCAAGGAATATCTCTGATGGGGGAGCCTGGGCCAGTTTTGCATGGTTAGCTCCCAGAGCAGAACTGCTCATTATTTGAAATTCATTGTTATTCCATTATTTAAAAAATGACATCAGAGTTCCACCCTCAAAGAAAACTCAGTAAGGAGGAATTAAATGCCCCATTTTCCCACTCCAGGCCATTAATTGCAAACTGTGCAGTGTAAATTACTGCATCCTCAAGGATTCTCAGGATCTAGAATACACTCAGGACCAATATCAACACTTCCAGCCCTCACGCTGTTTTTAAGTGTCCCTCCATTTTAGCAAGTATCATTTCCCTTTAGATGAGAAGTGTAATTAGAGTGTTGCTAGCCCAGCTGGGTTCTCTAAATAGAATATGAGCTGCATATAGATAATTCCATGAAAACACTACTGGAAATTCAAATACTTATCTAATCTTTACGTCTGGCAACCTGCACTACATTACTGATTGTTGGTACCAGTGAAGCATAGTACAGCTTTTACATCCAAAGGAAATGAAGCCAAGAAAAAGACTGCCATTTAGTTCAGAGGAAAGATGTTCATACATTTTTATACTTTAAATGACTCCATTTGAGAGCTTGGAAAATTAAAAGGGCACTCAGCCAAAAATAGCTCAATGCAATTCTACTGAATGCAAGCTAAATAAGGATCAGCCTTATCTAACTTCTCAGAGGTACATTAACCAGAGACACTGTATAAAGTTCCAAAACTATCATATGCCTAAAAGGGATTAGGGGATAAGTAAAGTGAAGAAAAACAATTTATTCATAATGTGAAACAACAGGTCATAGAAACTAGCGCAAGATAGTTCCAAGAGAGAGAGCAAGAGCAAAACAAGAGTGGAACCCATTTGTTTAAAGAGGGATGAAATAGCTTTATGTTGAATCACTGGACAAAATGCTCTGGCTTAAGCTGAAACTATTTCCAGGTGTATAATTTACGTAGAGAAAGGAAATTTTAATAATCTGCTTTTAGTAAGAAGAGAAAGGGAATGCTAATCTGTTTCCTTACAGCTAATAGTCCATCAAAAGGGGGAGCCAAACATCATATGTTCATATATTTGGTTTCCCCTAAGCAATACTGGAAAACTCAACTGGGAATGGAAGATCACAATTTGCCTGTCCTTCCACCTATTATATTTTGACTCTGGAACCTCTGAATTTTCCTCCTCCTTCCTACTTGGCCTATTTGTCCTTGTAGTTGACACATACCTCATAACTTTATTGATTCTTCTTTACTCATTCCATTTCTAGGAATAAGACAGCAAGGATTTTTGTTGAGCTGGGTAAAATTCAGTGTTTGTATATATGGAATTTTGCATGAAAAAATGGAAATTTCTGTATGCTCCCATGTCTATTGATTTAAGCTTTCATCCTCTGGAGAAAATCTGGAGAAAATGACTCTCTTATTTTGGGAATGACAACTTGTCACTGTGCTCATTGTGCTTCCTTATTTTGGGAGGTGGGATTGGGGGAGACATAAGCCATTCCTCCCCAAATGAACAAGATTTCACTTGCTTGGAGTTTTAGACTAACCCATCCACACAGTAAAAAAAAAGTTTGGTTTAACTCCCAAAGAAATAATTAAGGAGCCATTTGCTGAGTTTCAGAAAAGTAGGGAAGCAAAGAAAGCATGATAAGTATCACATTTCCTAACGGATAAATAACACACTTATAGTTTGCCTTTGTGAAAGGTCAAATAACAAAAGGATACTGAGCTGCCAAAATGTCTGTTTTATAGATAAAAAGGGGCAAAACGAAGATTCAGAAACACTTTTACAAGACATTACAGTACAGAATATGGCTACCAAGTGCTGCTGCTCATTTATGCAGAAATAGTTTCGATGCTAAGAGCTTTTGGAGAAGTCATTAGTGTTATCTTCTCAAGCTTTTCTGCAGCACAGTATTACTTCTCACCAATGCCCATTACTACTGTGCATAAAGTGCTTAGAAAATGTCAAAAAAGGCAGGACTGTAAACCTAAAATTTATATATTTTAATACATTGTGTTGATTTTCAGTAAATAAAATAATTGATATAATTTCTAATGATCAGAAATATACTAAAAGTCACATCTGTGTGGGAGATTTTATTTTTAAAAAATGTTATAAATTTTAAAAATAGAAGCACCTTTATTATTTAGTCTGATTTATTTATACAGGTCTGAGAATTTCAACATATCATTACAAAAAGCAATAAGATTTCGGATAGATATCTTTTAAGTTATCTTTTACTAAGATTTCTTGATTAAAGACCTCATGAGTAGAAAGCTCCATCAAAGGCTAGGTGAACGCTAGCAATTACTTGCCATCACTTTTTGCTAAGCTAAGCAAATGCTTAGCATTTGCTAAAATTTCCCTACCTGAATGTGTCTAGGTTACATTTCTAGCAAATGGATTTTTCACAAGGAAAAATAATTTCTCCACTTTGGTCCTGACAAACCATGGAGGTTTAACCAGTTTGCTGTTCAATCATGACAGGGTGATATTTCATGTTCTAGCTCCACCTCATGTGTGGGCATTTACCTGACTGTACACCTATTTTGAGCATAACATTGCACTAGGATATAGGATACCACTTGGTAACATTGAAGAAGTACAACCATAAGGGGGAAGGACTCTTTCTCCTATTATATGCAACGTCTTTGATGTATTTTATTGGATTTTGAAGCCTAAGGACTTCATTAAATCACCATTTTATTCTTATTAGAATTTTAAAAATTTTCTTTCAGAAGTCATTTTGGTAAAAATGAATCAAAATAAGTTTCAACCAAAAATATTTTCTGCTTCTTTTCAGGTCCAAAGGGAGCTATATTGGATTGAGTGAATAATGCTTGTTAGACCTAGAGAATGATGTAGGCAATTAAGGAGAAGGGGAAAGGAGCAGAAATCATGAAGCCAGATCCTGCCAAACCAAAGCTAATTACACAGCAGGGCAAAGCCAATAGCAAAGAAAAAAAACAGTCATTTGAGATTAACTTTAAATGATTCCACCGAATTCAGAGAGAAAGATCTTTTCAAAACTGCAAAACCTGTTTATAAAACTCTTTTTACCTCTTTTTTCTTTATAAAAAAGTGACATTTCAAAATGAAAATGTCAGTCTGAAACCAAATGTTCCAATTCATAAATATCCCAACCACATAAAACATTATGACCTTCTCAAAACTTCTCTATCCTTTTATTTGGCCAATAGGAACCAATCACCAAATTCAATCATAATTCACAAAGAGCTGAGGACCTTCCCAACTCACTCTTCTCCAAAATTTTGCTTTGCTTTACCCCAAATATTCTAACACTATGTAAGGGGGAAGAAGAGGCCAATGGTTCTTCCTCCCTGCTCCACAGAAGGAAAGTGAATGTCAATGAATAACCTGCTTTTACTGTTCCAAGGCCTGTGAATTGCAGTCTTTTCTCACTATGTATAAATAGGATTTGGTCCCTCCTGGGAAGCTGGACTTTGCAGGGGTTCATTAGTTTATTGGTTGTGACCATACTTCTGGCTGATTAGGATTTGGATGCAACTCACTATCACCACTCACCACTCACCAGATACATCATTTACAGCACAGATGAAAGACAAGCCAAGAATATTCCTTCCTGGCACTCCCAAATGTACACAGGATTTTCTGTTCAGGGGAACAGAATTCCCTCCTCTTTTGGTGTCAGATCTCACGATGAACAGCTGCCTTGGCAGAAATGTGCAGCTCACGGGTGACATAGCAGCAAAATGCTCTGATATTGCAGAAGAGGAAGAGGAGGTAACATTAACCACAGTCATTAGGATCATGGCATTACAGGATGGAAAAGTCTTACTAGGTCCTCAAATTCAGCCTTTCGCAAGAAACAGCAACACTCGCCCACAGAAGGGACTTTCTGTTGCCTTCTCTGAGGTCTGCCTTCCTCTAGAGCCCTCATCTCCATATTTTCAGAGGAGCAGCTGGATGAACAGATGCCATATTCAAGGGAAAATCTGTGTGGAGAATAAGTCAGTTTAATGCATGCTGTCATCTGGCTTTGCTCAACATGGATATTGAATGAGCTCTGAGTCTTTTTAGGTTAACTTGCACCAAAACACATCATAGCCAAATAACACCTACCAGCTCCAGCTGCAGTAGATGTTCCAGTCCAGAGGTGCCCCTTATTTCTCCCCAGCTAGTGGTTGCTGCCCTCACAGTTCTCTTGGCTTTGTTTGAAACTTGGCGCTAAAGTGATACTCCAACAGATTTGTGTGGGGCAACCTGCCTGCTTTTCCTTTGAGTGGGCAAGGACAGGGTCACACAAGTTTCTCCTCCAGTTCTGCTATAAGGAACAGTGAGGAACAGCTAAAAAGCTGCAGCTGTTCACTAAGTGAACATCTGTCCACAACTGCAAGGACTCATGAACAGGTGTGAGAAGCTATTAGAGGGTAGAGGAGCCTTGGCATCTCTTTTGTTCCTCACTATTAGCCTTTCCCAGGTCAGCTGCTTTGGTGCTGACCGCTGTGGTCCCTGGGACCACCATGTTATCCTCGTGTCACCAGTTCAGAGCCAGATGCGGTGATGTTCCTGCACTAGAAGATAAAGGCAACTGCACTGAGCCTCTTCTCAGCTACAGATGCAGTGACCTGCTGCATATCAGAGCAAGTGTCCCATCCTGCACTTCTTAGCAGGAGAGAAAGGAGCCTTATTCTGTATTACGTGCCTTGGTGCCCAGACCTCTGTTCCCACTTGTGCTTCATCCATTTGTGATTAAACCAGATGTATTGCAGTGAAGTGTATTTTTACTTAAAATAGTTATTGTTATTGTTATAGTACTCAGACATCTCTATGTCACGTGAGTTTAGCCCTGTGATTGTCTCTAGGCATCACATAGTCAGCTCTGGAAATCTTTTAAGGAAAAGCCAAGGCTGCATCAAAAAGTCCATATTCCTCAGGAAATGATTGGTTTTTTTTTCAGAGAATTTGCTTATTTTTGTTGGTGCAGGAGCAGTACCAGATGGAACAAAGATGCCTCAGTCCCAGTGGCTGAAGCTGCCAGCACCTGAAGAGGTAGATGTTGTGATAGGGAAGCAATTATGCAGAAACATTTCCCCTGATGAGCAGCTCCCATTTTAGGTATGAGGTTGGATTTGTATCTCTGTAGTCTCAGCAATTGTAATTTATTTGTTTACTCCTAGAACTGGGGGGCCATGACTGACTTTCAATAATATCTGTAATATATAACTATATATAATTGCTTATTTACATTTTGTTCTTTTTTTTTGAGTCTTTGATTTGAAATTGTCCTTATAGAATAATACATAAAAATTCTTAAAACATACACAGGATCACAAATTCCTACATCTCAGGTGTGCAGCCTGTTTCTCAGATATCATTGTGTTAAATAAGTCCTCCCAGAAGAATAACAAAGCACTCAATGCTTCTACCCAATAACTGCAGTGAGGGGAAGGACTCTGTTCTGTACCCAGCTAAGTGACGGCAGAGGAAGGGGGGACTGTGAAGGAAGAGCTGCCCCATGCCCACAGGAAAGGCTGCTTCAGAGACTTACGCTATTGTGAGCATAATATGCTATTGTGAACATAAGCTTAGCTTATGTGAGCTACTTATGCTTAGACTCTTATGCTATTTGTGAGGTAGCAAAGCTTGTGCTGCTGCTGAAGTAAAGAGGTTTTTGACAGGTAGACGGCAAGCTATGCCCATGAAAGTGTGGCATCATGTCCTTTCACCACAGCAGATAACACCCTTGGTGACAAAGCCAAAGAAATGAACCCTTGACATTGAGATGGACTGAAGCATGCACTTGCCTTTCAAACTGGCAAACAGATTAGGTGCCTGCACTGAGGTATGGAGAAACCATCGATTGCCCCGTCCTGTCCTCAGTCGTGTCTTGCTGCACCACTTCAGTGATGAGGAAGCTTGGTCGTTCTTCTGCCTCTACCTCTATGCTAAGCTATCCATCATCAGGACATTTTATTTATTTATTTATTTTATGGAATAGCTGAAAATCAACAATGACAGAAGACCAATGAGGAAGGCAAAGTAGTAAACTGGATGTGGTGGATTGACAGAATAATTACAAGGGGTGAACTTCTCTAGAAGCTAAATATATCCAGCTACTCAAGAGGCTGTACTGGCTGTGGGCATTTTTTGTACAGTCAAAGTCTGAAATCTAGCATGTTACCATCTTCAAATTTGAAAAAGCCACCTCAAACACACCTGTTTTTCCCGTCCTCAAATTTCCATTATTTTATACATTCAGAGTGTTTTATTTTGTGAGCTTTCAAAAACTAACTGCACTTCAGCAAGATTCAAGGCATCTCCGTTGCATCAGATAGTGGTCTTTAATGGTATTACATAAATCTTAAAGTTAGCACATCATGCTTTCCAGATTAAGGACTTCTCAAAGATCCATCTTGTTTCAGTACATGAGTACTTTGTAAAAAAAAAACTTTCAGCTTTCATTACCCTTCTCTCTCAGCTCTCCTTTGCTTTTAACAGCATTTAAATGATGTAGAGAAAGGAGGATGATTGTTTGAGGGGAAAGTCTATTACTATTATTTCCTTTTCTATTGTTCTATTAACCTCCCTAGATGCTTCAAATGGGAGCTGAGTGCCAAGTACATACAGGGGTTTCCTATGTCTTAATGTTACATTGCAGACATAGCAAAGAGATGTCATATGCAATTCTTGAAGCAGAGAATGGGATCATGGTTTGGATATGTGAATCTGCTGTTTCTCCATAGTGGATCTTGAGCTTATTTACCTGGCCAAGTCATTTTAAAACGTGTCTCACGGTCAGTTATGCAGAGAATTGTAGCAATGCTTAGAAGTGACTGTGAAGTCAGAGGAGGTGCCAGCTGCTGTGAAAGGTCTTGTGCAAACGTGTAGGCCATTGAGATGCCATCCTGTCTTCTGCATGGCTGCAAATCCAAAATTCAGCACAAGACAATTGCTGGTGGTCCCTGTGGTCCCTGCCTATATG